>CM059228.1:20827924-20892924 GCA_030347435.1 Clarias fuscus
AACACACAGTTTCCACACAGATTCTGTGAGTTTTCTGCGCGTTTGGAAGATGGTACGCGCTACACAGCCGGGGAAGCTCTTCAGAATGTTCTGGACAGTGGGAGGAGTTTACCTTTTCCTCAGAAGAAGATTACGACTCCGACGGCGAACGGGAGCATTTTGAAGAGAGAATAGATCCAGCAGAGGATTTTTCAAACAAGCTGTTATGACAATGGGTAAGTTATTAAGTCTTATGTAACTCTTTTTCTGATAATATAAAGCTAATATTATATTTTTCCTCACTTCGGTTAGCTTATGTGAAACTTTGTCTTTCAATGTCACGTACATGGTTTAAGTTGGCATGGTAATCATGCTAACATGCTGCTTTATGTAGCTTAGCACAAGCATGTTAGTTCAGGTGGCTAAGCTAATGCCTTATGGAGTTTACAGATGTTTGTAAATGTTCCAATGTATTTCACCTCGTTTTGGATAGCTTTAGATTATGGGTGCTAATATATATTTGGCTCAGTTTTGGTTAGCTTATGACACTGCTATCGGTAATGTTATTTAGCACAAGCATGTTAGCCACAGCTGGCTAAAATAATGCCTTATGCAGCTAAGAGATGTTTATGAATATTTTCTGTGGTGTAAATCTTCACAATAGCTTTAGTTTAGCAGATATTTATATCTGATATTATTGATATATTATTATTATTGATATATTGATATAGTATAGATATTATATTTAATATCTACTCAGGTGTAAATGTTTAGAATGTGTTAAATGTGTATGTAAAACATGCCTGGTGCATGGCATCATGCTAATGTCTCGGGTGTAAATGTTTGCGATGCACTACATGGTCTGTGGCCCATCAACAGATATTTGTCCAGCCTATTGCTCATCAACACATACAGAGGGGCACAAAAGTGTATACACACTGACAGTTGTTATCTATGCTCTTTTTAAAACTTGATTGAATTATGTCAGCAGAGTAGTGTTCTGTTTCCTCCAAAGATATCAGGATGCATTTTTGGGGGCCTCTCTGTGTAATTTTGTTCGTTTACTTGGAACAATACAGGCTAACAACTTAAAAAAAATTTTTTTTTAGGAATGTGTCTGCATCACCCTTGCCTTCACCAGCACCTCGCACCGGGACACATAAGCGACGTTCAGTTTTGAAGGCAATCGAGAATCATACTGAGTAAGTGCACATATATATATGTATGTGTGTATATGATGATGATGTACATCAGTTTCTTTTATTGTGTTACCAGCATGCTCATGTTTTTTCTTTTTTCTTTTTTTTTTTTCAAAATAGTTGTGACAGTGAAAATGATCAGCCACCTGTCCCCAAAAAAAGCAGAGGCAAACAAGCAGGCAAGATGCAGACAAAATCATGGAAAACACAGACTGATGACGACACGGTTCTACAGATTCTGCGATTCCTGTCCACACGGGAACCTGGACCTCACCTGCCGTCTGCTAACTCCTATTCTGCCATGAGTCTCTTCAAACTGTTTTTTTTTTTTTCAGAGAACGCTGTGTCAACTCTTTGCCACAATGCTTTCATTGTGCATAAAGAACTATATGGTAACCTGTCCCATAAAGAGTTTATGGAACAACTCATCGAAGAGCTTTGTGGTGTCTCGCAGGAAGTAGCACCAAAACTGACAAGTACTGACCATGTATCAGTTCCAGTAGCTGTGCTGACCTCAGACGCCAGAGATGCTGCCACTGCAGGTCGCAGGTTGTGTGTGCATTGCAAAGCAGTCCATGGCAAGCGGCAAAAAACACCTTGGAGATGCCAGGCATGTAACGTTCCCCTGTGTCTTCAGTTGAACAGGAGAGTGGCACAGGGATGTGTGACTGTAGACACCATACACCCATTTTATCTTGCACTGTTCCTGTTTGCACCATTTTGCTTTGAATGTCTGTTTCAGTTGTTTAGTTATTTATTTTTATTTTTATCTTGGAGCACTTTTCTCACAGAATGTATTTTTTCAGTTTATTTTGTTCTGTTCTCGTTGCAGTTTTACCCTGAATGTATGTTTTTGTATCATTCACTGCTTTTGTTTGCATTATTTTACCCTGAAGGTCTGTTTTTACGCATTTTATTTATCTCGAACTGTTCTAAATAAACTACAAACAAAGAAATATGTTTTTTGTCCTCAAATTATTTTCTTGTAGCACTTCCCTCCGTCACATACCTGACTGAAAGGGGTATTTATGCAGCTCATTATTCGGGTCTTTGTCTTCTCTGGTGTGAAGTAGAGCATTATTCATGATCATTCACGCCTCCTCGCATAAGGCCTTTCTAAACAAAAAATGTCTTAGAAAATGTAAATGAATATATTGTTTTCTGTGAATGAGTGACCAAGATGATTATCACATCATTTTGAAGTAAAAACTCTAGACTACAAGATCCAGGTAACAAAAGTCTTGTAAATAAATGTTGTGTTTTGTGAACTTATTTCAGTGATATTTTTTTTGTTGTTAGGGTTCAATAATCACGCATAACTGTTTTTTTCTCCAAAGTACAAATTTGTACATACATGCTGCTCACATATTACTGTAGCCCAGTTGGTGCTAAAAACAGTGTAGTTAGCCTTTAGACATTTATATGTTCATAAGTAACTGAAAAATATACAAAATGTCAAGACATGTCAAAACTTCTTCAGGGCCCCAAAACACCCTCAGACGAAGGAATCATAAATTAAGATTAAGTAAGACTTAACGCCTATTTATTGAATATTTTACTTCATTTACGTCTTTCCTAAATGATCTGATTGTTTTTATATGCGAACATATGATTATAGAGTTGGAACTTGGTAACATTAGTAATATTTTTGTGTGGCTGGAACGGATTATCTGCATTTACATTAATTCCTATGGGGAAACGCGTTTCACAATACGAAATGTCATCTTAAGAGCTTGCCTCCGGAACGGATTAAATTTCCAATGTAACAATGTATTGCTGTTTAAACAGGATTACGCATCAATCAGGATGTTTAAAACAGTAATCTGGAATGGA
Organism: Clarias fuscus; assembly: GCA_030347435.1. Lineage (NCBI taxonomy): Eukaryota > Metazoa > Chordata > Actinopteri > Siluriformes > Clariidae > Clarias > Clarias fuscus. The sequence goes on from CM059228.1 coordinate 20,830,936, forward strand.
AGTGTTGAACAAAGAAGATAAAAAAGATACCAGAAATGACAGGTTTCAATTTTATCCATAACCTTGAGCTGTTTGAACGAATGGGTTGTGAGATAAGAATCCCCTCCTTTGTTCCGTCCACACAAAGCCTCTCTCTCTCTCGCTCTCGCTCTTTCTCCTGGCACGGTCAGATGAGAACCAGATCAAACAGTTAGAACATGTTGAGCGAATAAAAATATATACAATACACAGCTAAAAAAAAAAAAATACAAAAAAGCTTTGAAACGGAGTGAGAAACATGATGGGGGATTATTGAGTGCTTCAGATCTTTCGTCTTGTGAAGGTCGATCTGATCATGAACTCTGTGAAGGACCAGGATGTTTCAGACAAAACGGAGAAACCTCAGGAGAGAACGTGACGTGGTCAAGTCTGTTAGGCGTGGATTTAAGAACACTCCTACGTACAGTATGCGTATGCACGAACTCGTGATCGTGAGTAAGCTCATTGCGAAGAGCTCACATGACGCCTACTGTACTGTCTATGGGAAAATGAAAGAAATTCCGAGCATTACCAGGGATTTTTGGTCGGTAAAATGTTGCAGTATCGTGACACCGTTAGTAGTTAGAATTACTTTAGCGAAATGACTCTGGACAACTTTGACTTCATGACCCAAACACTGTGTTTACAAATGAACTTTACTCGGTCGCTTCCGTCGAGGGGTTGCCAGAGTAGACCATCGGATCCGCACACAACTTTATAAATTTTAAACCTTGACGACTTCTTTGTCTTTCGGCTGTTCCCTTTCAGGGGTCGCCACAGCGAATCATCTGCCTCCATCTATCCCTATTGCAGTATCTTCATGTCCTCTCTCACTGCATCCATAAATCTCCCCTTTGCTGTTCCTCTAGACCTCCTGCCTGCCAGTTCCAACATCAACATCCTTCTACCAATATGCTCACCATCTCTCCTCTGAACACGTCCAAGCCACCTCAATCTGTCCTCTCTGACTTAATCTCCAAAACATCTAGCGTGGGTTGTCCCTCTGAATGAGGGACTCATTCTTGATCCTATTCGTCCTTGTCACTCCCAAAGAGAACCATGTCCATCTCTGCTGCCTCCAACTCTGCGTCCTCCTCCATTAACCTTAACATTTACTGTAAAGTGGATTTTTCCACGCACGAAAGATGTGTTTTTTTGAGTTACCTGCTGGTAAATTAATATTATTGAGTATATTTATCTGTGTAATGAAGAGATGTCATGAACATCAAATAAAACATGTTCTCCGCCTTTTTCCTCTGGGTACTTTGGTTTCCTCCCACAATCAAAAGACATACAGATTAGGTTAATTGGCGTTCCCAAATTTCCCGTAGTGTGTGTGTGTGTGTGTGTGTGTGTGTGTATGTGAGTTCTGCGATGAATTGACACACCATCCAGGGCGTACCCCGTCTTGTACCCAAAGTTTCCTGGGATAGGCTCCGCCCCTTCCCCCATTATCAAAGTCAGTCACACTTTCATTAACACCGTTGTTCTGATGTTGGTTTGCGTGGACGACATCACAGTTTAAATTACAACTACTGTATACGACCGTGTGTATGATGACATCATGCAACATTCGGGTTCCTGTCATGTAGTTAATATAAAACGTCTTCCGAAATACTGAAGAACAAACGTGACGCAATGCACGTGTCATTCATAGTCACTCAATATATATACACTAAGCTCGGTTTCACAGTGTGTGTGTGTTCTTAGAATAAGAACTGAATGATTTGTGGTTAATGTGTGTGTGTGTGTGTGTGTATGTGTGTGGATGGATCTGTGGATCTATGTGTGTGTGCATGTGTGTGTGTGTGTGTTTATATACATTAAAGTGTTTCTTCAGAATAAGCACTGAGTGATTTGTGCTTAATTTGTATGTGGGGGTCTGAGTGTGTGTGTGTGTGTGTGTGGGGGGGGGGTGTATGTACGTGTGTGTGGGTGTATGTACGTGTGTGTATATGTTAGATTGCTGCCTCAGAATACGCACGGAGTGATTTGTGCTTAATGTGTGTGTGGGGGCGTGTGCATGTGTGTGCATGTATATATGTGTGTGTGTGTGTGTGTGTGTGTGTGTGAGTGCAGACCACACAAAGAAAGGTCTGGTGATTTATGTGTGTTGTGCGGTTGTCCCTGCAGGCTCGAGCTCCGTGCAGAGACGCTGCACTGTTTCACTCATTCATCCCTTTTTCCCTCTCTTATGATTCCCACTGACAGCCTGGCCGCATCCCAAGAGAGAAAGAGAGAACAAAGCCTTTCGCTTTCCCCTTTTAAAGTGCAAATTCTGTGCAGGGAAAATGTTAGTTGATTTTATTTAAGAAATTGTTTTTTGTTTTTTTTAGGGACGGCACGTTGCCTCCTTTTTTTTTCCGATCCCAGATTATTTGCTGATATTTATATCCAACTGAAATGTAAAAAAAAACAAGCTTTACAATTATTGTTTTTCTATCAGAAGCGCTTAAAACGAATGAAAGAATATCTAGTAACAAAACATCACTTTATTACAATAGATTACATGTATTACATTTTCCGCCAGAGATCCGTCTCCGCCCACAAACCGGCAGCACATACAGTACAGCAGTATCATGGACAGTGTCGGACAGTTGAGTGTGAATGTTGCCTAATGAGCCGCACCGTGTCCAGGTGGAGCGCTTACTCAGAACCGGGGAACGGACCGCAGACTGAGACTGAGAGTGAGACTGAGAGTGAGACTGAGAGTGAGACTGAGAGTGAGACTGAGACTGAGAGTGAGACTGAGACTGAGAGTGAGACTGAGACTGAGAGTGAGACTGAGACTGAGACTGAGAGGGAGACTGAGACTGAGTGAGAGCGAGAAGGAGATTTGGAATGAAGGACAGTCATGTCTGATTTGGATGCATCAGCTCACTGGACTCAGGAGGACCGATTCTCCACACCTCTTCACTGAGCTCTAATGGATGCCTCAGCCTCTCACTCCCACTGCCTTCTGGCTGGAAATCATTCGCCTGTCATTCAAATGCTTACTTTAAAAATAAATAAATAAATAAAAGTTATATATATATATATATATATATATATATTTTGCAAACCCTGTGCAGAGGAAAGGCTCGAGGGACACTCCAGGATCTCCATAACAGATTTTTGTAAACTATGTAAACAGATTATTTTGCTTACTTTCAGAGCGAGGGTGTACACATTCAGGCGACTGCTTTCTCCATTTGAAAAATAAATAAATAAATAAATAAAACAGAAATTAGATAAGATATGAATCCCAAAAGCGGGATTAGCCGAGCACGGTGGGAAATCACACATTCTTCCAGAGCAGCTTGGACTTGATGATTTTATTACCATCTTTTCATTTGCAGCCAAGGTGAAGCATTTGGCAGGATCAGAGTTACCGCTGCAGGTGGAGAGTAATTGAATATGGGATCTTCAGGGGAAAAAAAAGAATAAAATACCCTGAAGGGCGAATTGTGGGCCTTTTTCTCATCCAAAAAGAAAAGACTCTTCATTCTCCGTTCACTTCTACAGATGGCACAGTCACACTTTTTCATTTCAGCACTGATCCCTTAAGGGCCGCTGATATTTATTCCTTTTAAAAAATAATAATAATAATACTAAGCTTTAGCATGTACAGTACTGAGCAAATAGTGCCAGGCCTGATTTCTTCATATGTTGCTTCCAAAGCTCCAGACTTTCTTGGATTTATCAATGTAGTCTTGCGGAATAGATCTCCAGGCTTTTTTTTTTCTTCTCCAATAGATTTTTTTGTTTCTCGTTATTTACAGTCCAGTCCCTGTACCTCAGCAGTTTCAGACGAATGAGATTTGTTTGTTAAACCACACAGTGACTTATGAATCATTCACGCGTAAAAAAAAATCATCAATCTGAAGGCCTGACCCAGTGAGAAACAGGTGCTGGTGACGACAGATGATGATCAGGATGGTGATTAGTATACTGGTGATGCTGAATACTGAGTGGCTGGAGCAGACGAGAGGGGAAATGAGGTCGCTGCTGAGGTTGGTACATAAAGAATAAGCATTTTTTTTTATTGTATCTTTAGGCAGGTTGCAGCCTGTTGCAGTAAGACATTTGTTCACATTTCTTTTATTTATTTAATCAAATGCGGCCTCGAGTGGTTTGTACTTCATCCTGTGATCACACACACCTGCTTCTCGTCTGCGTGCTTTGCTACAACTTGTTACGATACACATCAGTCTTTTATGATCTCTTAAGCAAAACACTACCGATGTTCTTGTAGATTCTTTCATACAATTCTGTGTCTGTTGAAGCTTGAAGCTTCTGTCTGATGCAAGAGTGTTTAACCTGGTACATTTTACAAATGTTACTATGACTACTACTACTAATAATAATAATGATAATAATGATAATATTAATAGTTGACTTATCTAGTGGCATATCACATCTTCACAAATATCCTAAAATAATTTTTAAAAAATGTTTAGATTTCGTTTGTTTCTATTACCACCCTGGGGACATTTATACAATGGTTACACAATAGCACATGTATTAATAATAATAAATAATAAAAAATATAAAAAAAATGTAGACAAAAAAGATTTTTAATGATGAGTACAAATGGATGCGACAGCTTTAGCTCATGAAAACAGCTCAAAATGGAGAGAAAACAGAGACAACATGGCATCCAGGATTCCCCTCGCGATTTAAAGGCTCAGAGAACATTTTACTGTGAGCTGAATTTCCTTAGGCACGATTATGAGTATTGACCACATTATGGCAGTGTTGAAAGAAGCAATTTGTCCGACTTAAGAACAAATCCGACTTACAGACGCGCTCCCAGAACGGAGTTTGTTCATAAGTAGGGGACTACTAATACCAATAATATCAGGTGATCCCTGGTGATTCCAACCCTTAATATTTAATTTAATGGACTAGTGTCTAGCCCAGGTTTTGATTCCTGGTTAGGGAACACACACTCAGCCACTGAGTGGTTGCATGGGTTAGTGCGCTCCTAGTTCCAGTCCCAAGCCTAAATAAACTGGGGAGGAACCATCAGAGAGGACATCCAGAACAAAACTTGTGCCACGGTAACTTTGATCTGCTGTCACCAGCTAAGTGTAAAAATCAGCTAAATAAATAAATAAATAAATAAATAAAAATGTAGACAAAAAAAGATTTTTAATGATGAGTACAAATGGATGCGACAGCTTTATCTCAAAGCACTCGATGTCTTTTATTCATATTCTGCTGATTGTTAGGTGTAGTTTATGCGATGCATGAATTATGAAGTGAAATCTCTGGTTCACAGGTGCACTAACAGACACTAGTACAGCGTTCCCTTTCACAGACGGGGTGATTGGTAAGTAAACCTCCCGTGTTGCAGATTCCCCCTCTGACGAGCCGGGTGTATGGATTGCATCATGACTGTCTATGCTTTGATTAGTGACTTATAGCGCAGAGGTGTGAAATGTGAGCAGAACAGCACCCGCAGTGGGAAGGGGAAATTATCTGCGCAAATTAAGATCTCTATGCATACTAAGTGGCAAATTAGAGGCTGTGATTGATGGGAGTTGCTCATTTCCTATGTTGGTTAAATTGCTTTTTACAGATGTCTAATATAGACTGGGATTAAAGACGAAGAGCAGCGGAGGACCCGGTCGTTTTTAATAAGAGCTCTGCCAGTCACAGGACACGGACCAGAATTCAGTCCAGATGTTTGACTTTAATGACTTTTTACTAGAATTATTCATTTCATACTGTACTTGCTAAAAGCGGTTCTATTAATGTCAGCTCATCTGATTTTAATTCTTTTAAAAAGTATTTCACTGTGTTTTGCTTCAGAAATAATGAGACACATTTACAGTAAATACTGTGCAGAGGAAAGGTGTTCGGTTAACCAGGCATTAGAATAAGAGTCATTACACTGTTTCAGCTAAAGTTGGGCAAAAGCGAAATAATCGCTGGAGCAAAATATTACAAGCCCTGTCTGGTTTTATAACACACTCGAAAGAAAAATGATGAAGTTTATGAAAAATAATAATAATAACAAAAAGCATTTTAACATCAACTGATCAGCTCATTTCTGCCACATAAAGTTTGCGTAATTGCATCTTACGTTCTCAGACGTCCAACATTATTTCTAAGAAGTCTTACTTTCTCATCATTCTGTCTTTTTTTTCTCATACTTCTGACTTTTCCCTCATAATTTTGACTATTTTTTTCTCATAATTAATTTTTTTCTCATAACTTTGACTTTTTCCTCATAATTGATTTTTTTCTCATAATTCTTTTTTCATCATAATTTTGACCTTTCTTTCTTCTTCTTCACTTTTTTCCTCATAATTCTGACTTTTTTCCTCATAATTTAGATTTTTCCTCATAATTGATTTTTTTCTCATAATTTGTTTTTCCATCATAATTATGACCTTTCTTTCTTCTTCTTCACTTTTTTCCTCATAATTCTGACTTTTTTCCTCATAATTTAGACTTTTTCTCCTCATAATTACATTTTTTTCCTCATAATTGTGACTTTTTTTCCTCATAATTCTGACGTTTTCCTCATAATTCATTTTTTTCTCATAATTTAAATTTTTTTTCATCATAATTTTGCCCTTTCTTTTTTCTTCTTCACTTTTTCCCTCATAATTTAGAATCTTTTCTTATAATTTTGATTTTTTCCTCATAATTCAGAATTTTTTCATCATAATTCTGACTTTTTTTTCTCTCACTGTTTTCCTCTCACAATTCTGCCTTTTTTCTCCGATGTTTTATTTGTATCTAGTCAGCCAGCGTCACCTCCTCTGCAGTCTGTTAGCCAGAAGTCTTTACACGCTGAAAATGAAAATGGGTGCGATGTCATGGAGGAGTCTTTTAGGTGCAGCTTCAAAAACCGTGACGTCTTGTAGTTAATGGAAGAAACAGTTTAAAATAGAACCCCGAACCAATCATTTGCTGTACGGCCCAACCCTAGACTGGGACGTAACAACGGTATTAAAGTTAAGCCTCTGATCCCTGGAGAGAACTCTGTCTAGCATTCAGCCCTGGCAGAGACCGAACAAACAGATGATGCAGAGATTTCCTCATTCATACACCAACAGCTTGAACCTTCAGGCCGGCTCCGTGATTCGCTGAAATGTCGGATGGCAAGACAAATTACTGACCGAGAAACTGTCCGTCTGAGTATCGTAAAGAGAAAAAGGTTGGAGTTGAGCAGACGGTTTAGAAATGGGCCTCCATTCACTGCACATGTTCCCCTCATTTTTAAATTCCTGACCAACTTTATCAACTAAGCAATAAATTGGTGCAGAGTGCAGAGACGAATTTGGTGGTCGCTTTCGAGTTAATCTTGATCTGAGATAAAAATTGTGGAAGTGGTGCTGAATGAGTTCATGCGAACGGAGAACCTGAAACAGCATTTCAGTTTTGATGTTCAGCGATGAAATAAGACTTGTGTACAATCACTGCTTTCAAAAAGTTCTCATAAATAACGTGCTTAATGCAATCCTGCGTGTAACACCAAGCACAAAGTGTAGCTGCTGTCACTTTGCTGGAACGACCCAGGATTCCCAATGCTAATGTCATTACTTTATTCTCTATTCCTTTGATGCTCGACACGCAGCCTGTGAGAGGCATAAAAACTGAAGTGAAAAACCTGTCAGCGACTTAATGCTGACTTTGCGCTCACGGGGAATCAGCAGCGAGAGAGAGAGAGAGAGAGAGAGAGAGAGAGATGCACACAAACAGCTCATTAAAAGATAGGCGTCAGGTGTGCCACGTTAATTCGTTCCTCACACAAATCCCTCCTGTTGCTAAGCCACGCCCCCTCTGCCACGCCCCCTCTGCGCGACACAGTTCTGATCTATGATCAGGTTAAGCTGTATTTAATTTGAATGTTTTAGGATTCACTTTACACCCTGACGTACAGACCCAACAGTTCTGTACCTACTGTAGCTTTCGTCTCGACCGTAACTCCAGCACCGCGTGCAGCTTCCGCCTTCACTCCCATTACATCATAGTGTCACGATCAATCAGACATTATCTGGGGATCAATCGCGTGCACTAATCATCTGGCGAAATTGCATCAGATACAAGCATCGGGATCAAACGGGAGACTAGTCGATATTGAACCGCGTGATAGATGAAGCTCACGTCGCTTTCTTCTTCCTTCCTTGTAATCAGTTAATGAATTCCGCCCATCTTTGACAGTATCGATCAATTAACTGAAATGCACTCAATAATTACTTTCCTCACATCATTTTTCTCAAGAAATAATGGAAGGTGTGTTCGTTTGTGCCTCGCTCATTAATCTTTCCCACAGTGCCCTCTTTTTTTTTTTCCCCCGCTTTTCCTCCATGTGCCCCCCCCCCCCCCCTCCTCTCTCTAGCTCCCCCGGTGATGCCGCAAGCTGCTCAGGTGTCAGCGGTCAGCAGTAATTCACTTTCATCGTGCAATTCCTCATTACGAGCACGCTCGTTTTTCTCCTGTCTCCACGCCGGATCTTCTCAGGGGAGCCTGAATCTCGCGGCTTAAGCTAACACGCGCTGCATCCCGCGTTCCGTGGTGCTGCGATCCTCGTGTTTTTGTTAAATGATGGATGGCCGAGTAGAGAATTCTGCACCAGACGTGATGCAAAAAACGCATCTGTCATGCTATCTGTTGGTGTCGGCCCGTTTCCGTCTGTGGATCTGTCTGTCTGTCTGTCTGCCTGTATATTTCTGTCTGCCTCGATGGCCAAAAGTATTAAGATGACATATGCCATGTATTATATTTCTCCCTGTGCACATAACAGGTGATGTCGCTAATTAGTTCTCTCCACTGTCTGGCGGAAGAGTCGTGCTAATTAGAATCAGCCAGTTTAGTTAATGCATGGATCAAATACTGTATGTGGCAGGACTTTTACTTTCCGAAGCCACGGTGTCCATTATTAAATGACATAAAATAATTTTAAAAAAATTAATGAGAATATCATTAAAACATAGAATTTCACTTTTGTCTCAATACTTTTGGCCACCATATATCTGTCTGTCTGTATATCTTTTTACCTATTCGTGGGTCTCTCTATAATCCGAGATACCTGTCTGTCTTTGCAGATCTGTCTGTTTGTCTGTCTATAGACCTGTCTACCTGTCTGTCTACACAGCTGTCTACATCTCTTTTTCTGTATACGTCAAGTCAAGTGGGCTTTTATTGTCATTTCAACCATATGCAGTTCAGTACAGTGAAGCAAAACGGCGTTCCTCCAGGACCAAGGTGCTACATACATGTTACATAAATTAACAGAAACTAACTGGGACACATAATTAGCTGACTAACCGAATTGACACCATAAACTATTCCAAGTACTATACAAAGGATACTCAAAAGCGAAAGAACATCACTGGAAGACCTTAAACGAGCTCAAGCCCTGAAAACGACAAAACCATTCGTCAACTTGTACATGATTATTGTCGAAGAACGATCCACAACTTTGCTGCGGTTTGTCGGTGTGCCGTACGGAACAGTCCAGTTGATCCTCACGTGTGATTTGAACATGCGCCATGAAACTTGGTGTACGGGTACGACCCTGAGACGAAGCGACAGTCTTCACACTGGAAGAACCCGTCACCTCCATGACCGGAAAAAGGCGAGGCAGGTCTGCAGCTCATCCAAACGCATGGACAACATTCGCCTCATTGTGCATCGAGAATATGTCCACTGAGGCCAGAACATCAATAGCAAATTCCACTTCCAGGTTTTAAGCCACCTGAGGGAGGATGTATGGGGAAAGCGGTGTGCAAATCTTAATACTTTTTGCTAGCCCCTTGTATCTCTGTCTGCCTGTCTGTCTGCATTTCTGTCTGTAAATCTCCCTGTCTATACAGTAGATCCGGCTGTCTATCTGTCTGTATGTAGAGTTGTCTGTCTGACTATAGATCTCCGTCTGTCTATATATCTATATAATGAATCTGTCTCTCTGTAAACCTCCGAGAGAGAGAGAGCGAGGACTGGGATGTGTGGAGTAAAAGGTTGTCGTAAACGCAGCTTCAGCTCTGTGTTTGTTCGAGTCTGTCTGAGAACGTGAGAGTCAGAGTTCGACTGCATGGCTGACTTTTTGTTCACGTTACACAGACGATCTCTCCTGCCTGCCGCTGAAACTCAGGATATTACCCAGATAAAGGTGAAGACTGTCTCTATCGAAATCTTGGAGGAAATCCTCAAGCCCTTATATGCGTAAGGATTAGGAACGTTATTACCTTCTCGCCATGTGGAAGCTAATATTGTGTGAATAATGCAGCCGGATATGGAGATATGGGGTAATAAAACAGGGCAGGGTGGAACACGCGCCCCGCCTTGAATGAGCTATGAATGTTGACCAGAGGTTCTACCACGGTCGTAAAATAAGAATAAGTACAATGGTCACCATTGGCCTTCATGGTCCCTAGATTGACTAGAGGTTCCTAGATGGATGGATTTAGTAGTTTAGTGCACAGGGTCAGATTTAGTGTCTAACCATCAACGACACGTACTTACACTAGTTAAAGAGTTTGTAGAAATAGTTAAAAGGTTAAAGCTAAAAATATTCTGATCAGCTTTAATGTAATCAGTGATCACGTCATTATTACTGGTAAACTAGTTTTAAACTTCCCGCAGGAAGAATAAACTTTAATCTGTCCATTCATCTCAAAAGGTTCAGTTTCCATAGTATACTTGCCTTTTTTGTTGTTGTTTTTTGTAAGCCATGCTGTGTCGCGGTTTCATTAGGATTTGGGCACTTTGTAGGGACATTACAGATGTTTCTGTGTCATCCGCATACACGGTAAACTATCGCTTTAATTGGCTTGGTTGAGTGATGCATATAGCCACACCCACTCTGAGGGGGTAACTTCAGGCAAATACAGTGCCTAAATACTGTTACATTAAATTCTGTGACAAAATCGGCTATACAGACATAAAGGCAGAAACATTTCTGAGACCGAGTTCTGAACAATGTACAGACAAAACCTTACTTTTATATATATACATGTACAGGGGAAACTCGAAAAATTTGAATATTGTGCAAAGGTTCATTTATTTCAGTAATGAAACTTAAAAGGTGAAACTAATATGAGAGAGACTCATTACATGCAAAGCAAGATAAACCGTGATCTCATAATTGAGATGATTACGGCGTACAGCTCATGAAAACCCCACTTCGACTGCGGAAGGAAGCATGAAGTGCTCCAAAATCTCCGGGTAAACGGCTGTGTTTACCCTGAACTTAATGACGCACAGTGGACCAACACCAGCAGATGACATGGCTCCCCAAATCAACACAGACTGTGGAAACTTCACACTGGACTTCAAGCACGTTCAGTGTGTGCCTCTCCATTCTTCCTCCAGACTCTGGGTCCTTGCTTTCCAAATGAGGTGCAAAACTCATCAGAAAAGAGGACTTTGGACCACAGAGAAACGGACCAGTTCTGTCAGCCTGACAAGAGGAATAGGACATTTGAAGCCCATGTCCAGGATCCGTCTGTGTGTGGTGGCTCTTGATGCACTGACTCCAGCCTCAGTCCACTCCTTGTGAAAGTCCCCAACACATTTGAATGGCCTTTTGCTGACGATCCTCTAAAGGCTGCGGTCATCCCTGCTGCTTGTGCACCTTTTTCTTCCACACTTTTCCCTTCCACATAACTTTCTATTAATGTGCTTTGATACAGCACTTTGAGAACATCCAACTTCTTGTGCGATTACCTTTTGAGGCTTGAACCGTCGATGATGGTTTTCTGCACAACTGTCAGGCCAGCAGTCTTTCCCATGATTGCGCTTCCTACTGAACCAGACTGAGAGAACATTTAAAGGCTCAGGAACCCTTTTCAGATGTTATGGTTTAATTAGCTGATTAGAGTGGGACACTATGAACCTAGAATATTGAACCTTTTCACAATATTCTAATTTTCTGAGATTGTGGATTTGGGGTTTTCATGAGCTGTACGCCATAAACATCTCAATTTTGACAAATCACGGCTTGAACTACTGTATGTTGCGTTGCACGTAATGAGTCTATCTCACATATTAGTTTCACCTTTTAAGTTGCATTACTGAAACAAATGAACTTTTGCATGATATTCTAATTTTTTGAGCTTCTTCATATATGAGAGCTAACTATTAAGCAGTTTAGTGTGCAGGTTTGGATTTATCCATTTTAACAGATGTGCTCCACCCTTTGTAAGCGAGAAGTTTACAACCATTCCAGTCGTGACCGCTCACAGCTGTTCACATCAACACTAAACAAAGAATCTGACATATTTTTAGCACGGAACGTTTTTCAAGTCTATGAAACACCTAGAAGCTGCTACATACGATCCACCTGATGAGTTGCTGTGAATTTTCTAGTTGATGTTTCTTTTGAGTTCTGAGATTTCTTCTGCACTTTACACACTTCCTGAGAATCTCCCTTGGAGTTTTCACAGTGTCGAGGTTGTACTGGTTTGGGAACAAATCCGGGAATGTAGGACAGAGGTCAGGATCAGCGCGCTGCTAGTGGGAAAGAATCGCCACTGGTTCAGTCCTCGCTATTGTTCTGAACAGCTAGCGTATGCACACACATGCACAGTCATGCAGTGTGGGTGTGTGCGATGTAGATGCTTTTGCTCGTTTCAGAATCGTCTAGAACCATAAGCTTAATAGAGACAGGAAAACAAGCGTTACAATTACGGAACGAGTAATAATACGATCAGGGTTTGTTGTATATAGTCGTATGAGGTATTTCCAGTACTGTATGCATCATGATAAATGTTATCCAGTGTGCATGGGTAAAACAGTTTCCCGTTCTTCTTTATGCAGTCGAGACAACACAAAGTCAGGGCTTAAGCGTTTAGAGAGCGGCCCTCCACAACGATTAGCCGGAGTGTAGAAGTCAGAGTGAGCTGAATGCGAAGACTAGCCCGAGGTTTAAACAGGATAAGACTGCTTCCAAAGGGATACACACTCTCTCTCTCTCTCTCTCTCTCACACACACACACACACATTCTGCCGTACTCGAGCATGTACCGAGCACGCACACAGCCCAACCCGGGCCATGCGTTATCTTCGCATGTTAAGACTTTTCCCCTCCAGAAGACATTTGCACTTCCTACTTCTCCTCCTTGGATTCATGCGATGTCGTTCCCTCGCACGTTCTCACCAGGGATTCACAGCAGGACGCAGTTATTTATTTATTTTTCTTCCCTTTTATAAAGTTTGGTTTGACGCTGCTGTCTTTGTGCAGAAGGAAACCCTGCGTGTACACACACGTGCTCCTCCGCTAGCCGGTAATCCTCATACACCTTTTGTTGACAGGAATGAATGGAGAGCTTAGTGTTTATTGTGCAGCCTGAAAAGGGAAGCCGAGCGCAGTTCAATCCAGATGAGGAACGGATGCTATTTTTGTTCCGTTTAAACGGAGATTAAAATCTCATGGCGAAGACTTTTCACACCTAATTAACAGCTTGACAGAGTCTGTCAGCAAGTGTTTTGTTAAAAAAAAAAAAAAAAAAGAGAAAGAAATAAAAGAAAACTGTTTGTAGTGTACTCCACACGCAGAGCCTGCTATCCGGATGTAACACTTAATCCTTAATCCAAACGAAACTTAATCCGGTTATTTTGAAATATTAAAAATGATAATGTTTTCCAGACACATCCAGACTTTCCCAAATAAGGTTTTTACAGAAATAGTAAAATACTGTAGAAAACTCTTAAACAGCTATGTTACAATCAGCATGGATGATAATAATAATAATAATAATAATAATAATAATAATAATAATAAATTGGTTAGAACTTTTCACCTGAAATTTTAATTTACGCAGCTGCTCTTTGTGCGTGTTTTTTTTTGTTTTGTTTTATATATATTTATTTTAATGTGTGTATATGTGTGTGTAATATACAGTATATGGTTTTTCTTTTTTACATATTTTTTAATTATGTAATAAATTCTATTTGTCCGTCTGTCTGTCAGTCTCTCTGTCTATCTATCTATCTAATAATTATAATAAAAATTTAATAAATAAAATAATTAAATAAATTCCATATTCAAAAATGTAACTTTGTTTGCTTCATTTGAATTTTTTTGAAATAATGATATGACCAATAAGAATGACCTTGGGTTTTTTCCTCAGATTTTGTTACTGGCTTACTTTACACTTTCTGTTATGGTGTAAAAAAAAAAACACAAAAAAAAAAAACCACATGGTTTCCTCTACCGCTCCGCCATCAGATAAAGCCCTGTTGTGTACGCCTGCGTGCCTTTTATTGTACCGGATCAGTGAAAGTTCAGACATGTGGTTCTGCTCGGAGCTGTGATTAGTGAAACACGGTAAGAGTCACAAACGCTTGCGGCCAAACAACACTGCTTAAACACGGTGGTTCGATCGAACGGGGTCAGGGTTAAGGTCAGGGTTAGGGTCAGGGTTAGGGTCAGGGTTAGGGTCAGGGTTAAGGTTAGGGTCGGGCTCAGGAACACTGGAGGCAGCTCCTGCGCTATTTTAATCACCTGCTGTTTGTAGACTTTGTTCTTCTGTAGCACAGAAAACTTCCCATCATTTGTCTTGTGTATATATGTGTAATGTAGAGGGGTTACCATAGCAACAGTTATATAATGGTAGCCTGTGGAGGCAAAAGGCTAGTGTGTGAGCTAAATATATGAGTAACACACAGGTCGACACGGTCCTGGCCTGAGCCGGTTGGCTCCCTGCGTGTTCTCAGTGGACTTCAGGGCTCGACGATGTGCCACAAATATCATATCATATGATTCATAAAGACGCTTTTGTGATGCACAAAGTAAAATATGCATTTCTTATGATGTATAGTTTTGGTAACATTTTCTGCTGTATTTATAAAGAACTGTTTTCTACTTTAATTAATGTCTTGAGATTAAATATATTTTAAAATAAACATCGTCTTACCATATCACCTTCTTCTGCTTTGTAACAAACACAGTTAGTAAAATAACTTATATGATAAAAAAAAAAAAAAAACAGAGTGGACCCAGGATACCTCCAGGATCTGGGTTCGATTCCCGCCTCGGGGTCTGTGTGCGTGGAGGTCACATGTTCTCCCCGTGCTTGGTGGGTTTCCTCCGGTTACCAAACATATGCAGATTAGGCTTGTGGGAAGTGGCGTTCCCAAATCGCCCGCAGTGTGTGAATGTGAGTGTGTGTGTGTGTGTGTGTGTGTGTGTGTATCAGAATGAGAATCAGAAAAAGCTTTATTGCCAAGAAGGAATTTGTTTTGGTGACAGAAGCTTTCAGAGATGTAAAATCAGAGATGTGGGGTATTGTCAAATAAATATCAGTGCTGTTGTACCTATTGCACATAATCATATTGCGCAGTGGGGAGTATTAACATTTAACTGTTCATGAGGTAGATTGTGAAGGGTGGGCTGGTGTACCCCCCTGTAAGTCTCCTGGGATTGGCTCCTGGCCCCCGCGACCCCGTATACAGGATAAAGCGGTACAGATAACGAGTGAGTGAGTGATTATACAATATTGTATCTCCCTGCTCTAATGAATTGGCAGTTCTCTGAATTGCCTTAAGGTGTAAATGAGTGTGTGTGTGTGTGTGTGTGTGTGTGTGTGTGTGTGTGTGAGATATCTCTTCCGTAAATGATCACTTGGAGCTGACTTTTCTATTTAAGGTTCATGTTAAGAGGCAAGTAAGAGCGTGTGTGTGTGTGTGTGTGTGTGTGTGTGTGTGTGTGTGTGTGTGTGTGTGTGTGTGTGTGCATTTTGAGAATCAACAGGAAACTACTTTCCGCTACAGCTTCCCTCTTGTTCACGCTGATTTTGTTTTAATCCAAATCGAATGTAATCGGTGATCGTGAACAGGTGTGCTCTCGAGCCATGTGCGCTGGAGTATGAATGAGTGATATCATGGAGGATAAAGAGATTACAGGTCATTATCCACAACATAATACAGGTTAGTCACCGTTTGTGGTCGGAGCATGTACCTTCACAGTCTCGTCAGCGACTCGTCAGCACTTAACACGGTTATAATACGTGATTGTGTGGATTTGTCGTGTCGAGTAGGGGACAAGCGCCTGGAAAGCCAGGTTCAGGTCTGGAAAGGGTTAGCGAGGAACAAACACAGCTTACGACCCGAATAAAACACGTACAGGTTGTCTGAGACACGAGCTCCTGTTTAATCACAGTTTTTGTCTTTTGATTTTTCTCTCGCCTTGTTTGCAGCTGTCGGATGGTTTGCGTAACGGCGATGTTGCTTTGGGTTTTCTGGAGTGTCCTGTTATCTAAACCTGAACGCTGATTTAATTCAGTGAGGATTTTCAGGAGTATGATTTTCTTTTCCTTGTTTGCCGTATGATTTATCTCAGGCAGCGTGATGTTTCTTACAGTCACTGAAGTAACGAAAACTACTACATTAAAATGCTGTGTGACTCGTGTGACTGTCGTTGATCGACATTTAAATGTGACATCATGTACAAAGCGATAATCTTATCTTCCTGACAATCTTCTGCTCCACTCTCCAGTCCAGTAGGTGGCGGTGTTGCACCAACTGGACATAAACTCGGCAGACGAGAGCATTTCACAATAGTGATGGAGTTCCATCTCCTTCAGCTCACAAAAGTAGTAGCACTGTGTAGTAGACTTTAAAATCCCAAATTAAAAATTTAAAACCAAATTTAGCAGTTTTATAGTTTTTACTATATACTATATATATATGTATACTGTAAATAGTATGCTAGCTAGCTGTGCAACAGAATTCTATGGAGTTAGCAGACACCATATCTTGCGTGCTACTTAAAAATAAGTGCTAATTAAAGATTCAGAAATTACTTTGTCAGAGTGAAACATAAAGAGTTAATCTCACTCCTCCATGTCCAGGCATTCCCCCGTGACGTTTTTTCGAGCCGCACGCGGGTTTACTTCCTGTTTCCTCGGGACGTGTTCTGTCCTTGTGCATTGTCTTGCGTTAGATTCCTTGTCAGTTCTGTGCGCAGCGTGTCCCTGTCACCTGGCTTCCACAGCCCGAGGGCTAAGCAGGGATCACTCAGATTTCCGTGTCCTCTCACTCAGTGACCAGGAAGGCGATAGATGAGACTTTACGAAGCCAGTTTGTCTTGTTGAGCAGAACCATTACCGTGATTGACAGAGCGAGATCTCTGGAACGAGAGCTAGGATTTGTAGAATTTATTAGTAACTAGCTGAAGTTCACGTCTTTGATCTTTAATGTAATCAGTGATATTATTATTATTATTATTATTATTATTATTATTATTTCAGGTTGAAGTCCACGTACATGGCTGTCTGTCTTTCTGTATAGCAGAGCTCTCTGTTCAGCGCTGTTATTTAAGCCAAAGTGAAAATATGACCTAATCCCAGTAAATGTAGCTTATTATGCTCAGTTGATCTTTTCTAATTAATATCTACTGGTGCAGGTGTTTGTTTACATTGAGACCGTAGCTTATTTTAAAGTAGATTCATAAATTTGGCACATCACTGTTCATAACATCACTTTTACTCAACATTGCGATTTCACTTATGCTGCAGGTTAAACCTCAGGCAGAGATCCAAGAAACCTTTCTGCAAACGTTTCCGTAAATTCTGTCCAGCGGTCGATTTAAGACACGCCCACAGTTTGACACATGTCCAGCACGCTGTCCAAACTTGTGGTTTATAATTTGTCAAAAAATTTTACGCAACGTTTTGATTTCATTTATGGTGCAGATTTATCTTCAAGGAAAAATACCTAAGGAACAGCAAAGTTTCATAAAATTTTGTCCAGCCAGTTTTGCGTGATGCTGTGACAGAATCTGGCTGGACAGACATACAGACATGCGGAAATGTTTCTGAGACTGGTTTCTTGTCCTCCAGTGTATGAAACTTAAAGAGAACATTGAAAGAGCGGGTTCTGACTAGTGTACAGACAAAACCTTTCTTTTATTTATATAGATCATTAGAAACAGCAATGTGAAATGATTTTTTTTTTTTTTTAACTTAAATACTTTCCATCCTGCTTTTTGTACAGACACGATCCTCACACCTCAATGTTCAGGACATTTCTGCCGTCCATCATTCAGTCCATCCAACATTCTCCCTAGTGAGATATCCCGACAGCGAGTACTTGGTGCATGTAGGATTGCTCAGGGATTGTCAGATCAGATGTTAGAATTTTGCTCGTGGTGAAGCCACCCGTCCATCCACACCTTCAGCATCTGGTTCCACTTGTTTTTCTCCTCCTTCAGTAAACTTCAACACCTGTCACTTCAATATCTCTGAGCTCAAGTCTGAAATCCTGCTCCCGGGCAATGCTTCTGTCTCCAGGAGATCAGTAGTCTTTACAAGATGCAGTATAGGACTACAGGATCTCTGTGAGAGACACGGGTGGAAAGCCGTGCTGTGGTTTGGCTGGAAGAGAGTGTAACTGATAAAATATGGATTTAAGTCTGTAGCGTATTAAATGAATATGAGGAGGAAGAATTTTAAATGTACGCACCCTGCGTGATAAGCTGAAGGTAAAATATAAAGCATCCGTTACCTGAATATGAAGTAAAACATCATCTAATATTGTTAGATTGTTGGTCTTCATTCAGAAAAAATTCTGTCCTCGTGATCCTACTGCGTTAAAAAAATTGCGCAATTGTATTTCGTTACGAATCGAAAATTTTTCGAAGCCGTTAAATCACATTTTCACAACATTTCACAAATATTTTATTGAATAAATATACAAGTCACTGGGGTTTACTGCAGTGTCCCACAGCGACAGCGTGACGTCTGGTGTGTCTGTCAGAGCGTTTATTCCCAAAGTGAATTTCCGTGTTAGGAGTCTATGTGAGGCTCTTCCAAGTACAATAGACTCCAGCATCAATCCTGCTTCTTATATCACAGGCATTTGATTTAAACTTGGGGATATTTGCAGAAGACTTCAAGCAGAGTACGGTGATGAGACTCTTAGCTGTGAGCTACTGTATGAATGATGATCGCAGCCGAGGTGGTTCGGAGCCGATTGCGCTCGTTCCCGAAAACGTTCTGAGAGTGGAACGCCTGATCCTTGAAAACAGACTCCGCTGAGAGCCATTGAAGGAGTTCCTGGGAGGCCGGCGTTTCAGATGGGAAGTACGTAGGCACACCGATCATGGCTCCGGTGTACTGAGAAAACTTTCTACCTTGCTGGTGTCCAAGCACGAGTGAAACACTGGGATAAGTGCATTAGTGTAGCTGGAGAGTATATAGAGAAATAAAGGGAGGTTTTACTCTGTACAATCAAAAGTCCCGCTTTGATTTGAACACCCTTCATACAGTACATAGTGCATGTTAATGGGGATTATAAACACGTTGCTGAATTTAGGGTGAGTTATTGCATGCTGTGATAAAGTCCAGCTGTCATTTAATGGCATGCT
Organism: Clarias fuscus; assembly: GCA_030347435.1. Classification (NCBI taxonomy): domain Eukaryota; kingdom Metazoa; phylum Chordata; class Actinopteri; order Siluriformes; family Clariidae; genus Clarias; species Clarias fuscus. Next base: position 20,850,263 of record CM059228.1, read on the forward strand.
TCAAGCTTTATATATTAATACACATTGAGCTGTTTTTTTTTTTTTTTTTTGTATAATCTATTTTAGTTGCCAGTAAGAGGAACTCCCAAAGGATGACGCAGGTCTAAATGTGGAACACAAACAAGGATGACCCTGCTGCGTGTCCATCGTGTACTCTTTAATTATCGTGCCTGGGGAGCCATTATTTTTGTGGATGTCTTTAACACTGACTGTTGATTAAAAGGAAGGCTGTGTTTTTGTTTAATATTTGATATTTCTGCAGACATACAGTATTGTTTTTGTCCTGAATGCTTTAGGTATGATGCATCCAGCTGGGTAATAATGGATAAAACTGGAGGTATTGATAAAGCGTGGGTGCACTTGAGGAGCAGGTGAGGAAAGGAGGAGTCTAGGAGGATGGCAATTACAGTACACTCGCGCGCACACACACACACACACGCACACACACGGAGGCACAGCTGCTGCTCTACACAGCACTGATGATTTTCTTCATGCTATCACCTCCTCCTCATTAGGACTGATCTCGACACCATAAGCAGCGCAGCAGCAGCTCTAATCTGTCGCCATGGACAGCCGTTTATTTTGTGTTTTTCACTAAATTCTTTCGTGATTCAGAAAATCGCCCCACGAGGTGAAAACGAGTGGGAAGTTATGCGCATTGGATGGATTGTTCATTCAAAACACTCAGTGCATTATTTTTTTGTATTCTTTTAAAAGTGGAAAAAAAATTTCCCCTTTACGTTTAATGTATTAATGTATTTCATATCCAAGCTGAAAGTCTAGAATCTTCGTTGCTTCGATATGTGATAAAGAAAGACACTGTCCAAAGACTTACGGACGCGCCCATTGTACAGTAGGTCCAAACTCGGTCACATGACGCGATCAAGCGCAGCGCTGTTCAGTTGGATCAGACGTCACGCCTAGGGGCTTCTCAAAGGCCGACCCGGGGAGGGACGAGAGTTCAACGTCCTTTGATGGAGCCATCTCGTGCCATGGCTTGTGAGCTACATTGGTGTTGCGTATGTGTGTGTGTTTTGGACACGGTCTGCTCTGGTGGAAGGAAAAAAAAGTAAGAGAGATGATAGATAGCTCATTATTATTCATTTGACATCCATTTTCCCGCCATGTTTTCTCTCCCTGGGAGCAGATATTGAGTCCCAGCCCCGTCACTTCAGTCTGTCTTTATGTTTCTGGGGGATTCTGCGAAGACGTCGCTCCTGCCTAATTTCCTGTAAATTCTAAGCAGGGCTGTTGTAATGCACTGGAAAATACAGCGAGGGGGAAATGAGCACTGTGCTGTGTCTCTTATTTGTTTTGTACTTGCCTCCGAGCAGATTTGCATGTGCCGATATCCAAAATGGATCCATTTTTCCATTATCATGGATAACGATATCATCATCACGATACCTGGGCGCCGATTCGATTTGCATTGCTAGTATGACGATTTTATAGCTACACAGTTCTAAACAAACATTAAATAATTTGTTCCTACCACTCAGGATGCTGTGCTCGGTGAATAGATTAGAGAGCACCACCTACAGGATTATAGAGGAACAGCAACATTTTACCACCTTAAATGCAAACATGCATATAGTCATTCATTCATTCATTCATTCTTTTTCTATACCGCTTATCCTGTACAGGACTGTAGGGGGCCGGTAGCCTGTTCCAGGAGACACAAGGTGGGGTACACCCTGGACTACGGCACTACGGCCAATTTGGAACAGCAGTTAGCGTAATCTGCATGTCTCTGGACTGTGGGAGGAAACTAGAGTACGCGGAGGAAACCCACCAAGCACGGGGAGAACATGCAAACTCCATGTACACAGACCCCAAGGCGGGAATCGAACCATCAACCCTAGTGGTTTCAAACTTGTTTCCACTTTTCCACTTAACATCATTTCCACTTTTTCCATTCATATTTTATTTATAAGTACAAAGTCAAAAGACATCATTAAATATGAAGTGCACTAGAAGCAAAGATCTGTGCAAAAGTCTTGACCCCCCCCCCCCCACACTTTATTTCTTTATATTTTACTTCCAAAGAGCCAGAATGTCTTGTACTGTATTTTAAATAGTCTAATCTCTGTACCTGAGCAGTTTCAGAGGAATGTTTTTTGTTTGTTAAGCCACACAGTGACCTGAAAATCATTCAAACTTAAAGAAATGCATCTAACTGAAGGCATGACCCAGTGAGAAACAGGTGCAGATGATGACAGATGATCAGGCGGTGATTCGTATACTGGTGGAGCCGAATGCTGAGCGGTTGGAACAGACGAGAGGGGAAACGAGCTCGCTGCTCGTTTGAAATTGCAAATCTTTCAAGCAGTTTTTTGCAGCCTGCCGCAGTAAAACATTCGCCCCTGTTTCTTTCATTTATTCCGAATCATTTAATTTAATTTAATATGGAAAAATGAGGGGTGTTTCATGAGTCCTGTATATTAAATAAGAAAAAGCCCTGAAGTGTTTGAGTATCTTTTATTCTCACTGTACAGTACAGTATGTGCTCGAGCACAGCGCGGTATTTTAAGACGTTTTATTGTCACAGCCCACTCGTGTATCTTGCCTCGAGTGACAGCTGGAGTGACTTCATTCTCCACGAAGGCAACTTAACGTTTTCAAGTGAAAACAAGAAACCATAAGTTATTCACCATTTTTATATCTTATATGCAATTAGACGACTCTGGAGATTGTCTCCACTGCTTTACACTACGCGATTTCATACGGCAAGACAAAACATCAAGGAAAGATTTGACTCCACCGGAGTTACGCTGTTCTGTACTGTATACTGCAGGAACCATGTTTTATACCGGGTGTCACCGTGAATCACGAGTGTCTGTTTTTATTAACGATGATTTGGTTTTGAAACGGAAAGTGATTGATTACAAAAGCAGCAATGTTGTGCTTACAGTTTGCCCACGTCCTCCCACACTAATGGAAGCGATTCAGCGTCGGGAACGCCGAAGATACGAGTGAGAATGCTGACGTCATTACGGTGAACTAACATTTACAGGCAGCGCCAGCGTCATGCCCGTGATGTGCGGTGTGATATGGGCTAATGATTACGGGTTGGTTTATAGCCAGACATCACACACTAATTCACCAGTGTACATGATGTAGTCATGTGATACGTACTAATCAGATCATATTGAGTGTTGATTTGACAGTCGTATTCATATACACACGTTCTATAGCGTGCTAATGTTCTAAGTGTCCCTAATGTTAGAATGGATGCTTAAGCTAGATCGCACAATTGTGACCGTTCCATAAACAAAAAGATTTATATAGGCTGAGTGATATTTTGGACATGACATGGCCACATTTTATTATTATTATTATTATTATTTTTTTTTTTAATATAGAAGGCCAGAATAGATCTCGAAGAAGCCACACTCGCCGATAGCTCGTCGGCTAGCTATTGTAGCTATAGTCGATAGTAGAGATGCGGGAAAATCGATTCAGTTATGTTTAGCAAGTCTTTTGTGTGGAGATTCGCAAAATTCGCCAATCCCACTTCAAAATAGATAAAAAAAAAAAAAAGAAGCTATGTTTGAATCTGAGGTGATAAAATGTCGCAGTTCTTCTATAATCCTGTAGGTGGCGCAACCTTAACTATTCTTGCAGCACAGCATTATGTGTAGAACGAGCAAGTTATTTGCGAAGATTGTCTAGAATTGACGAATCTGAATAATAAAAAAGAATCGCAATAAAAATCGCCACCTGGGTATCGTGATAACATCGTATCAGGTGGTCCTCTGGTGATTCCCAGCCCTAGTAGCAAGCTCACATAGATTTGTCCGTGCCTGTGAATCTGTCGAGGTGGGGTACACCCTGGATGAGGTTCCACACGCATACTGTAAACACTCACATTCACACACTGCGGGCAATTTAGGAATGCCAGTTAGCAAGTCAAAAAGCTACATTGCTGAAAATGATCATGTGACATGTGGCGCTAACAGTACTGTAGTAAGTGTTACAAATTCGATTTATTTCTACGTGGTGACACAATGTAAGCCCTCTTGGAATGCTGTTCAACATCAGATTGATGAACCGGAGCTAAACTGTTGTATTATAATATTCAATATAATAACCAGGAGAGGAAGGATTTAGCTTTGTGACCTTTGACAGAGCATCCAGTCGACCCGTCTTTCCCGGAGAAGACGAATAGGCGGGCTGTATATTACTCTCACTCTCTCTTTCTCTCTCTGTCCAATATCACACACTCACTCCATCGTGTCCTGACTAAGACGGATGAGTCCGTGTCACATCCTCCCACTGGGACTGTAGCTGAGAAGATGTTTGCTCCGGGGGAAACCATGTGTGCCTCTTTTGTTCCTGATGGCTTCGCGGGGTCTCAGAGCTTCATTTTACTCCAGGGGTTTTTGTGAACCTCTGGGTCACTCCTAAGCTCCACCAAACACTGATCAAAAGTAGCTTTAGATTTGTACAGGATCATATACATACTGCACGCTGCCACTTTTAACATAATTCTTGGCACCCCTATAGTGGAGAAATCGAGGCTTAATAACATCTCGCTCATGCGGATTGATGTTCTTTCTGTATTCAGTGTAGTGGTTAGCGCTGTCGCCTTGCACCTCCAGGGTCCGGGTTCGATTCCCACACCGGGGTCTGTGTGCATGGAGTTTGCATGTTCTCCCCGTGCTTGGTGGGTTTCCTCCCATAATCCAGACACATGCGGAAGAGGTGTACCAATTGGCGTTCCCAAATTGCCAAATTCCCAAATTGAGTGTTTGAATGTTGGCCTGAGGTTCTACCACTGTCGTAAAAATGGGAATAAATACAACTGGCCTCCACGGGCCCTAGTTAGACTACAGAGGTTCATACTGTAGATGAATGGATGGTTTCTATGATCTGTTCAGCGTTTTAAGATTGAAGGTGGCTTCACGAGTTATATTTTACTTCTCCTTCAATTTCTCCTAGAAAAGTCCCATAGTGCATTGGGTAATACGGCCAACTCCAACAGAAATCAGACCACTCCCCCGAAGAAAAGTTCAGCAATCAAATTAAATTAGGAATTAATGATGATGTACTCCAATTAATAAACTCAGACATTAAAATGCCGGATTTCCCACGGCGCTATGATTGAATACCCATGAGAAATTTTAAAGGGGAATTCCATGCAGATTTGGCACCCAGTGAATCTGGGATGAGTGGAGCTCGGGGTGAGGTTGCCGCCTCCGAGGTCGATTTCGAACGTCCTCCCCGTGTCCGCCTCCTCAGTCTCCTGTCTCCTGATTTCTTCGCACCGCGTGTCCGGGAATGGACTGGCATCTCATCCAGGGTGTAGTCCTGCTTCATGCTCAGCGTCCCAGGGACAGATTGGGATCAACGAACTTGTTCAAAAACCTGGACATGATGGCATGATTCCAGCTCCAGCGTCCTCCAGGGAGGTTTCATGTTGGAAGCAAAAAAGAACGATGTGGATATGAATGCATACAGTACGAGGGATGACGGATGTTGGGACATATTGGGACGATGGTTTGATTTGATGTCTTTAGATGTCTTCCGTTTTCGTATCTCCGTGACCCCGCGTTCGTACCGCTGGATTGCTTTTCTTATTCTCCTCAGCAAAACAAAAAAAAATTTGATCTCATTCTCGATTAATTCCGTCGTTAATCCATCCTACCTTTTTAAAAAAGATTGGCTTTTTTTTTTTTTTCCGGTTGTTCTTGTTTTTACAAACCAGGCGTCTAAGAACGCGCACGGTTCTTTTAAATGCTCTTCAGTTTAGAGACAGACAGGTATAGAGTTCAAACAAATTTTGCTAACGAATGCAGAGGCAGTCAGAAGCAGCTGCTGTGCTCTGATTGATGGCTCTGACTGTTCACGCTGTTTCAGAGGCGTACATTGAGTCATTATTGCACCGTTTTCGGCAATTGACACAAAACAAGCAGGCAGGAGCTCGAGACAGAGCGGCAGAGGGAGAGGGAGAGAGAGAGCGCGACAAATCTGTTGACAGTCTTGTCATGATTTTGCAATGCTTTATTATTTATTACTTTTTGTATCAAAATCTGACATGCGGGTTTAGGATCTCTGTTGCCACCGGCCATTTGTGGGGGGAAAAAAAATAGCTTTGTGTGTGTGTGTGTGTGTGTGTGTGTGTGTGTGTGTGTGTGTGTGTGTGTGTGTGTGTGTGTGAGAGAGAGAGAGTATAAAGGAATCATTGATCTTTAATTTTAGATGTGTTATGAAGCCTGTGGAACACTGGAGAATATTTATTACACTTGGAAAATAAATCCAGACTAATGATATCGTGTGTGAAATACTGACCGATGTAACTGCAATATTTCCCTTTTTTTTTCCATATTGTAAATAAAATCGTGGCACGGTATTCATTATACTTACACACTTCTAACACCTTGTTAGTGCAAGTGATTGTGACATCTGTGAGATCTCTCCGGGAAAAAAAAAACAAAAACGAAATGCCACAGACTGGATCCAAAATGCCGAGCTAATTATTCGTTTAAGGCAGCTGGTGATAATCCCGTCAGCTTGCAGAGTAGCTACTGTGTGGATCAGATCTCTTTCACATACGCTCATGCAAATAATGCTGTGTACGGTGTATTTGATACAGATATTTGCTCAGCGGCACCTGGACTGTGGAACGATCTTGAGATCCAGAGTATCTGAGGACGCCACAGACTGTTGATGATTTTAAACTCTGGTCTTGAAACCATCTTTTTATCTTTTTATCATAAATTTTTATGAACAAATTTGTAGCACTTTGAGATTTGCTTCAAATATAAAGTGCATTATAAATAAAATGTATTATTATTATTATTATTATTATTATTATGTCTAAAGCACTGTGCCGTAGGTGTGTGTGAGTGTGAAATGCCGTGATGCATGAAGGGACGTGACGTGCGTCTGGAATAAATGATATCATTATAAGTGATCTATAATAAATAATAATGAATAATATTATTTATGTACAAAATATTATAATAATATTTATAATACATTTATAAGTATTATAAATAAATAAATAACTGTATTTAGTCATGAAGAAGCTAATGCTAAAGCTAATTAGCATTAGCTAATGCTTTGCTTTGCTTCTTTTAAAAAATAAAAACGCTATTTCTTTTTTAAATTCTTTTCAAATCATCTGGTTCTCAGCGAGCTTTGGTTTCTTTTTTCTCAGATAAATAATGGCACAGTGAAAAGTGTTGTTTATCTCAGGTTGTATTGTTTTGATTTTTATCGTTTTTACACCCCCAAAAAAAAAAAGGAGGCGCTAACCTTCACAGTACATATTAGTATTATACAACAGTTAATCCCAACCGAGTGATCTGATTGGCTGAGAGCTACATTGTTCCACAAGTGATGATAATAGACAGTAACAGCACTGGAACGTTATACTGTATCACTGGGTGTCCCAAATCCCCCTCTAACCCCTGATGAAGGGCACTACTTAGTGTGTGGAACGAGGGAGTGTACACACTACTGTACATCGCGCACTAGATTTCCATTGAACACTATTTGGGCTTCAACTACAGAACCTGGAAGTTATTGGTGCTGATTTTCTAAAAAGTGGAAATAAAAAGAGAAACATTATTTAAACTTCTGTCCACCCCCTCCATGGTTTATTCCTTCGGTGGAGCAAAATATAGTTCCAATATAGTTCAAATAAGTTGGTCAAAAAACAAATAGAAGGATAAGGACCTGAAAATCCTTATGGAGATGTGGAGAGTGTAGCCTGTCCTGTCTTTAAAAAAAAAAATTTTTTTATTATTTATCAAGAATTACTGTACATACTGTATCTGTGTTGTACACATTCTCAAGGAATTCTGGGAGATCAGATTGCGAACACGCTCTCACTGCAAAACAACCCGAGTAAAAATTCCACCATGTCAGAAATCTGTTTGTCAGCAGGTCGCTGGTCGCTGGTGATTAATGAGACACCTGGATGCTGCTCGTGCTGCGCCTCAGACGACAACGCAAATTTACAAATGAATGGGTTGATTAAAATCAGGCCAGACGGCACGGTGGCGTAGTGGTGATCTTTGCTTCATTTTTTATTATTAGCAACAATCTCTGTTTTTTTTTTGTAAATGCAAATACACTTCAGGATTTTTTTTTTTTATTTCAATTTTTTTATCAATTAATCTATAGATTTTTTACAATTAATATTTATTTTATTCCTCCTTAGTCCATACAGTAAGTCTTAAGGATTATTTTTCTGACAGTTAATTAATAAATATGGTTGGATGATTAATCCTTTTAAAGAGAAGATGCCTTCATTGTCATTATACAGCGTACAACGAAATGAGGAGTGAAACTCCTAAAATGGTGCAATTACAGTAGAAGAACTTTTTATTATTATTATTTTTTTAAGTAGACGACACGTCACAGACGGACAGACAATTGTACAAGTAAGATATTGTATGGTAATTAAAAGATAAACTTACAGACAGACATTACTGCAGAAGCCAAAGTCGCTTATTTAAAGTACAGTATGTAGAGGTAGAGCAGTGAGTGATGGCTGCAGAGACTGATGATTATTTCACCAATCACGAATTATTGCACTCATAACGTAGTGAAATACTGATCGTTTATTTATTTTTTTTTTTAAATAATTGTTATCGCCCACGTGGTGGTAAAGTAGCAAGGTAACATGATTGATATAATAAATAGACAGACAAATTATTGCACTAGTCACATAGTATTGCACTGATCATAGATTAGCTATAACAGTTCTATAACAATAGCAGAAGTTGTGTTTGTGAATTTATTTTTATTAGTTTTAAATTTTGTGTAAGAACACAGGTTCCCCTTCTCTCTCCGCTGATATCAACCTACAGACAGAATAATGCATGAGATGTTAATAATAATAATAATATGCAGAGAGACGTTTAGTGTTGTGTGATTATTGCCTTGGGAAAGAAACTACTTTTTTATTAACCTCACCACTAACCCTCACTTTGATGTTTAATCTTTTAACCGTTTATTCAATAATTTTCTCATAAAAATATTTATTTTACAAATTAAAAGTTTCCTACATAAAAAAAAAAAAAAAGTGTCAAATACGAATAAGTCCGTAGGCCGCGTGTGGCGCGCATGCAGTGACGGGATTTATATAAGAAAATATTTTTATGAATTTAAATGAAAACCTTGCACACGGCTTTGGCTCCTGAAAAAAAAAAAAAAAACACCACACAAAATAAAATCAGTGAAGTAGTATCAAGTGCATTCCTCTACGTTAGACTCGTGCATTCATCACTTTATTTAAGATGAAATCTGTGGAGGAAGCCGCCGCCTTCAGCTTGATCCGCGTATAAACAAGCTTTTTACAACGCACCAATGTGCTGGAAAGCGATGTTGCCACATTAGCCGTTAGCATCTGCTCTGGAGAATCTTCCAGTGAGTTCTTGTGTTTTCTTATGAGATGCTCATACTGTGTGTGCATGCGTTCTTGAAATAACACCAGATCCTAACACTGTCTCCAGAGGCTTGTACAGTGGACACTATGCATGATGTTTATATACAGTACAGTGGAACCTTGGATTGCGAGTAACGTGGTTTGCAAGCGTTCCGCAAGATGAGCAAAAATGTCAAAAAAATTTCATTTTGACTTGAAAAAAGAGCAAGTCTTGGTTTACGAGTGCCGAGTATCATGTATCACGCGTGCACTCTTGTACTGACACTGAGCCAGAGATTTTTCTCTCTCGTGCGCTGCGGAATTGTGGGTAATCGTCTCCCCTGCTCGTCTCTTACTGGTATATTCAACATCTCTCTCTCTGTTTCAGCGTGTCTCCTATGTGTGTGCGCGCACACGTAATTTGACACTGATACACACACACATACACACACACTCACTCTCTCGCCTTTACATCCCCCTCCCTGGCTTCACACACACTCTCTGCTTTATACAGAAAACTCTACTCTGTCGCGATTCTTTTCAAAGGTGCTGGTTAATTTTTTTTTTTTTGTTAGTATGCACTCACGCGAGGGTCATTAGAGAGATTTCTTTTTTTTCCGTTAAAACAGTGTTTCCATTATGTGTGTGTTTGTTGTGAAACTTAAAAAGCAAGGTGGGGGGAGGGAGGAGGAGTTTTACTGTGTAAGACGAAGCGAGGGAAGGGGCTAATTCCACACACAGACACATACACACACACAAATACACGGCGCCTGCGCGCACAAACGGAAACACTTATATGTCGGGATTTATTTGTACTTAATTTAAGGTAAATTTAAGGTAAATTGCAGGTTAATTTGTTTTATTTTTACTTTATATATTGTATTCATTATTTTTATGTATGAATTTTTTGGGGCTGTGGAACGAATAATTAGATTTTTCATTATTTCGTATGGGAAAATTCGATTTGGTTAATGAGTGTTTTGGAATATGAGTGTTTTGGAATTATGCTCGTAATCCAAGGTTCCACTGTATATGTATGTTTGCATTTGAGGTGGTAAAATGTTGAAGTACATTTACAGTATAATCCTCTGTAAACTATACAGGCAGTACAGCAGCCTGTGTGGTAGAAGCAAAGTATTTGCTAAGTTTGTTTAGAATTGTAATTTGCATTGTGATATTTATCAAATAATGATTTTACAGAATCGCAATACAAATCAAATCGGTATCGTGATAATACCGGGTGATCGGGTGACCCCTGGTGATTCCCATCCCTACAAAGCATACGTCTGATACTCTACTTGTGCCCATGTGACTCGGAGACTACATTCCGCTTGTATCGTCCTTCACAAGGGGCCCTGTGTGTCCTTTGTCTTCCTCTTCGTGACGTCCTCGCGTGCTCCGTGTGAGAGTTTATTCAGGTTGAATGTGTGCTGAAGTGTGCAGCCTCCTCCTCTGATCTGTGAAATGAGGGTTGTTCGTGCGACGTCCCAGCTGAGCAAATGAAGTCGGGTTGGCAGAAATGAAACCTTCAGGGTTTTGTTGTTTCTTTTCCCCGCGCAGACAGCTGGAAAGGTGATTTCTTCGATGCGACACCGCGTTGCCCTTGCTGCCTTATTATTTTTATTTATTTTTTTTTACACTTTCCTTGAAATTCTAGACGGCGTGCCATTATTATCTCTTTATTCACAGAGAGGTTTGCTCTTGCTGGCGAATTATTCGTGTTGTACGCGCACGAAGGTTTTTCAGGATTTCTGTAGTACGTAATATAAACTCAGGATATGCTTCTATTCATATACACACCGAGTGCTGACGTGTGCGTTCTTATGACTAGCTCTGAAATAGCCTATATTTTCATTTCTCTTTTAGGCTTAGAGCTTTTCTTTTCTTCCCAGATTTGCTGTACAAGCCAAACCCTATGCAGTAGATTAGCTCTGTTTGTGGTTCGATCGATAGACGAAATTACCCCACCGCCACGAAAGGGCAGTAATGTTCTCTTTCTTTATTGGAAATGCGCCGCCACAGCAATATTGTTTGCCTGAAAATTAATCCCCATTGATTTGTGCGGCTGCTCTTATAAATCGAGTGAATCAGTGCTGCGGTCTGGTTTGTGGCCGAAGGAGCGCTTTGTGGTGAGCCGTGTTTATCACTGGTTAGCGCTGCAGATTACACACGATTACAGAGTGCAAATTAACACTTAGTGTCTCTTCATTTGTGCATGAAACAACCAGAGAGACACTTTCTCAGTCAGTAAAGATGAAGGTGATGTACAGCACAGTACGGCGTGTGTCCGAATCCGGCAGGGGGATCATCACGGTACCCAGGTGTGGCTCAGGACGCTCCTAAACCTTCTGAAATTGCCTTTTTTTCCCCACCTAATGACACAAAAATGCAATCACACACAACGATCACAATAATCAAAGTAATTCCTAATGCTTCCAGAACAACTCTTACAACTCTTACTCCTGGAATATGATCGTGCTGTCAGGGATGAAAACCTCCATAGATGTGATGTGCTGGTGATTCAGTACATTCAGGTGGTCATGTGACTTCATTTTATTGCCACATAATGTTGCTGAGTCTCGACCTGAGCGACAGTGGACACTATGCATGATGGGTGCATCGCTTCAAGCATTTCCCTTCTTACCCTGACACGCCCATCACTCTGGAGTAGTCTCAATCTGGACTCATCAGGTCACATGACCTTTTTCCATCGCACTAAAGTCTGATCTTTATGACCCTAGCAAGCTGAAGACTTTTTTCAGATAATTCCCACCAACAAGTGGTTTGATTATTGACACACAGCTGTTTAGTCCTAATCCTGAGAGTTCTCATCACATTGTGTGTGTGTGTGTGTGTGTGTGTGTGTGTGCGTGGAAATGTTTTCACTTTCACTATTCAACATATCTCAGGTTTTTGCTGTTGATTTTTTAAATTTCGACTTCCTCAAGTGTTTAAGTGATCTCTATTCATGATTTTTTTTCCCGACCACATTTCTTCCACAAAGTTGACAGTTCCGGACCAATCCAGCACACAATCCACCACAGCAAGCTTCCCACAATTTCATAATGATTGATTGATTGATTAATTAATTAATTGAATATACTATTTCTTTAATATATTCATTAACTAATTTATTTAAAGTAAAGTACTAAAGACACATCTGTTTCAAAGATATTTGGGTTAATCAAAAAAAAAAAAGAAGGAGAAAAATCTTCCTAACTATGTGTGACTGATACTTATAGTTAGTGTCAGGATCGGCCCAATGACGGGAAATTTTGTGAATCTCATCTGCCACATGCTTAAAGATAAATGAAAACAACATGTTACAGTTTTATCTGTTGATACTTATGTACATTTTACGTCTGTTCTCCAGTATCACCGTCTTGTTTTTTTTTCTCCCCCAGTGAAGTCGATAAGACAAAAAAAAAAAGCAGCGTTGCCGTGTAGCCGAGAAAGTCAGAGAGAGACTTCACCATATCAGCCGGTACACATGGACGTCATTTATTTACACGGAACAGTGCGATGATGTGAATGATTGTTTCTGTTACCATAGAAACAATCACGTATTAGAACTAGAGCATTCATTTTAACTGTAGGTAGAACCTGCAGATCTGGCAACCCTGATCCAAACGTACAGTAATAGCCGATTTTGCTGGATCATAATGTTATATATTTTTACTCAGTCAAACACATTCCCGCTCGCTTATTCCAGATTTCAGCCCCGCGCTCTCGCCCGCTCGCCCGACTTGGCACAGCGAGACACATTCGCTACAAAATCAGACTTTTGCTTTCTGATCTGAATTAAGCATAGTTTTCTTTAAACCACATTCATACACTTTTATACAAAGAGTCCTGAGTCTTGCATTGCATCTTTTACACACACACACACACACACACACACACACACGACTGAGTTCCTATTAATATCATTAAAACTCAAATTTAAAGATGTGACTCGAACCTATCAGGCTTACATCATGCTAAAGGTTTCCTCATCCCATAATTATCGATTTGTTCTTTGTTCAGTGAGCGTTACTAAGACCTCGGGTGTGACCTTATCGCTCTTCCTATCTTAATGAGATGAAAGGATCATCTCTATCCCCGTGAGGCTCCTCCTCCTCCTCCTATTCTTCTTGTTTTTCTGTTGTGTATTTGGTATAATTATGAATAGTGTGTGTGTGTGTGTGTGTGTGTGTGTGTGTGTCACGCCAGTCATTTCCATTTCAGTTTCATTCTCCACCTCCGTACCTGTGAGTTCAGATCACATGACCAGATGTAAAGGTCAGTAACGTTTGCTCTGACGGAAACGGAACCAGTTGTGAACAGCATGTCAGTTAATTTTGGCGACTTTATACTTTTTTTTTTATGAACATTTCATGCAAAACATAATTTTTTCCATCTTACATTTGTATTTAGACTTAAATAAAGTACTCGTTACAAATTTTAAAGGTCTCGTCTTCTCTTCTCTTATCCAGTCAGTCATGGTGAGCTGGATGTCAGTCGAATGACTTTAGTTTGGCGTCCAATCAGGCGATTGAAATCGTTCTGATTAGAGATTCCAGCAGGACGCTTTACATGGACGCGGATCTGATAAGCCTACACGCTCAAAGCATTTAATCACAACGACTAATTGATGTGTGAAGCGTTTTATTGACTTCAAATATATATAAAAAAATTTAAAAAAAAAAAAAAAAAAAAAAAAAAAAATATATATATATATATATATATATATATATATATATAGTTGCAAGCAGCCTGGCATCGTCAGAAACAGACAGAGGACGTCCAATCAGAGGCACCGGGATCAGACCTTTTAGAAATGACTAAATCTAATTTCTTTGACAGCGCAGGAGCACAGAAGGTGTGTGTGCTCATTTAATAAACCGACAAAAGCATTACAATCCTCATGCAGTAACATAAGAAGAGCAGCGACTCACGGCTGAGTGAAGACGGTCAGATGTAGACGAGATACTACAGTACAGGAGATGACGAAGCTGCGGCTTTTCGCGGCTCACGAGTGAAACTGAAACATTTTAACCGTCCTGTTCATCTGCTGATTGTAATATCTTGACTTAAGCACGTGTTCAGGATGTGATGAGGTATGAGTGAGAAAGGTGTGTTCTGGGTTTGTTCTAATACCTTGTCGTTTCTATGGTAACGGCTCGCACGGCTTTGAAGCTCCTGTAGATGAGATGTTTAACGGAACATCGGTGGAAGGAGTCTCCAGTCTCGGCACTTTGTAACTCTAAGGGTTTTTCATTGAGAGAGGAAAGATTTTTAAAGTCATGTTTCCTGGACATTCCATTATATGATAAACTGATATAAAAAAAAAATTTGTTTGTTTTTTTACGTGTGATGTGTAATTCTTTCTTCATGATGTGCTGGAAAAGAGTCAGAGTTATTTTTATTTTATTTGAGATGATTTTTGTCCTATAATACTGTCGTGCTCCTGCAGTCGTACCGTCTAGGCGCCGGCCTTATATATATATATATATATATATATATATATATATATAGTGCCTTGCGAAAGTATTCGGCCCCCTTGGACCTTGTGACCTTTTGCCACATTTCAGGCTTCAAACATAAAGATATAAAACTGTAATTTCTTTGTGAACAATCAACAACAAGTGGGACACAGTCATGAAGTGGAACGAAATTTATTGGATATTTCAAACTTTTTTAACAAATAAAAAACGGGGCCTCCGAGTGGCGTAGTGGTAAAAGCGCTCGCCCTATCATCCGGAGATCGCTAGTTCGAATCCCGAGTGGTGCTGTAACCTCTCGCAGCCGGAGGTCTAGAGAGAGCTGATTGGCCGAGCTCTCTCAGAGGGGAGGGATGAGAGGTACTTGGTGCTCCCACATTAATCACGGCTCTACAGCCAGTCAGGGGCGTCTGTGAGCTCGTGCAACGGAGGGAGCGGATAGCGCTGTCCTCCGAGTGTGTTACGCCGCCCCCAACGGTGCGCGAGCGAGCAGTTCGAAAAGATGCGGTCGGCTGGCGTCACGTAGTTCGGAGGAAACACGTGATAGTCTTTGGCCCTCCCGGCTGAGTGGTAGTAGTAGCCTTAATGTGGGAGCCCCCTAGTGACGGGGAGGAATTGGACACGACTAAATTAGGGAGAAAATCGGGGAAAAATCCAAAAAAACAAAAACAAACAAAAAAAAAAAACAAATAAAAAACGGAAAAACTGGGCGTGCAAAATTATTCAGCCCCTTTACTTTCAGTGCAGCAAACTCTCTCCAGAAGTTCAGTGAGGATCTCTGAATGATCCAATGTTGACCCAAATGACTAATGATGATAAATAGAATCCACCTGTGTGTAATCAAGTCTCCGTATAAATGCACCTGCACTGTGATAGTCTCAGAGGTCCGGTTAAAGCGCAGAGAGCACCATGAAGAACAAGGAAGACACCAGGCAGGTCCGAGATACTGTTGTGGAGAAGTTTAAAGCCGGATTTGGATACAAAAAGATTTCCCAAGCTCTAAACATCCCAAGGAGCACTGTGCAAGCGATAATATTGAAATGGAAGGAGTATCAGAGCACTGCAAATCTACCAAGACCTGGCCGTCCTTCTAAACTTTCAGCTCATACAAGGAGAAGACTGATCAGAGATGCAGCCAAGAGGCCCATGATCACTCTGGATGAACTGCAGAGATCTACAGCTGAGGTGGGAGACTCTGTCCATAGGACAACAATCAGTCGTATACTGCACAAATCTGGCCTTCATGGAAGAGTGGCAAGAAGAAAGCCATTTCTAAAAGATATCCATAAAAAGTGTCGTTTAAAGCACACACCAAACATGTGGAAGAAGGTGCTCTGGTCAGATGAGACCAAAATCGAACTTTTTGGCAACAATGCAAAGCGTTATGTTTGGCGTAAAAGCAATACAGCTCATCACCCTGAACACACCATCCCCACTGTCAAACATGGTGGTGGCAGCATCATGGTTTGGGCCTGCTTTTCTTCAGCAGGGACAGGGAAGATGGTTCAAATTGTTGGGAAGATGGATGGAGCCAAATACAGGACCATTCTGGAAGAAAACCTGATGGAGTCTGCAAAAGACCTGAGACTGGGACGGAGATTTGTCTTCCAACAAGCCAATGATCCAAAACATAAAGCAAAATCTACAATGGAATGGTTCACAAATAAACACATCCAGGTGTTAGAATGGCCAAGTCAAAGTCCAGACCTGAATCCAACCGAGAATCTGTGGAAAGAACTGAAAACTGCTGTTCACAAACGCTCACCATCCACCCTCACTGAGCTCGAGCTGTTTGCAAGGAGGAATGGGCAAAAATTTCAGTCTCTCAATGTGCAAAACTGATGACGTACCCCAAGCGACTTATAGCTGTAATCGCAGCAAAAGGTGGCGCTACAAAGTATTAACTATATAGGGGGCTGAATAATTTTGCACGCCCAATTTTTCCGTTTTTTATTTGTTAAAAAAGTTTGAAATATCCAATTTCGTTCCACTTCATGATTGTGTCCCACTTGTTGTTGATTGTTCACAAAAAATCACAGTTTTATATCTTTATGTTTGAAGCCTGAAATGTGGCAAAAGGTCACAAAGTTCAAGGGGGCCGAATACTTTCGCAAGGCACTATATATATATGTGTGTGTGTGTGTGTGTGTGGGTGTGTCGCTACACATCCTGTTCATTCCAGTTGAAAGCACCATTGGTCTTCCAGCTCTTTCCTCCTCTGTGCCCTTTTCTCGCCGAGCCGCTGTGTAATTGAGAATATTACATCCACACGTCCTGTGGGGGGCGGCGGGGAGGGGGGGGGGGGGGTCCGCGTATGTGTGTGTGTGTGTGTGTGTGTGTGTGTGCTAACAGAGAAATGCAAGAAAATGGGAGGGGGGGGACCTGCAAACTTCATAACAGGCACAAAAAACCCCCCAAACGCGCACGCTAATTTAATATTGTGTCCATAATAAGACGCAGAGTCGTCTGTTTATTCTGATAAAAACCAAACCCGGATGGTTTCTATGCAAACAGATTAGTTCTTGGAAAACGGCGTGATTTATGGCAGCCTGAAGGTCAGTTCGGGAGCGGAGCCCGTGTTCACAGGTTAATAGGATCGCATTATCTTCTTATTAAATCTGCATAAATCTGCTTCTAAAATTGGAGGCCGAAATAAAATAATTATTCAATTCAGATTTCTCAAAGTGACGTTTTAGAATCTCCTAATAATTTCATTTTCTACTAATTCTTCAACGCACACAAGAATATCTAATCATGCATCCATTAATTATCCATAGAGGTGGAACTTTTGAACACGTTTGAACAAAGAATATCCCATAATAAACAAATATCCCATAATGAACACCGTTTAAACTCGCCGTGTCTCTTACTGAATGTGGAATATCGCAATGTTAAACATTTCCCAGATCAATCTCGCTTATCATTAACATCGAGCGCCACAACGACCGGCAGCGGTGCTGAAGGCTCCCAGGGTGCCGCTGGGAATCGGGTTACAGCGAAAAACAAAGAGGAAGAAGATTTGCGTTCCCTTTATTAAGGAATTAACATCAGTACACGTCGGCGACGGTTAAAGAGTTAAAAAGTTAAAGCTAATAATAATCGGCTGATCTTTAATGTAATCAGTGATTATTATTATTATTATTATTATTATTATTATTATTTGAGGTTGAAGTCCACGTACATGTCTGTGTGTCTCTCTGTACAGCAGAACTCTCTGTCTCACTTATTAATACACAGGAATCACATTCTGTAAGGTTGAGTATCGGACGCCTTGTTTACACTTCTTTGGTGGTCAGACAAACACACACGGAGAGAGAATCACAGATGAGAAATGGAAAAAGTAGATCAGATAAAGATGAAGTTTGGTCTTAAAGCGACTCCAGCGTGTTAAAATTCACTTATTCCACTTCAGCGCTGTTATTTCAGCCAAAGTGAAAATATGAACTAATCCCAGTCAAAATATTCAGTTTATCTTTTCTAATTACTATCTATTGGTGCAGGTGTTTGTTTACACTGAGACAGTGGCGCATTAGTAGCTTATGTTAAAGTAGATTATTAAATCCCACACATAACTGTTCATAACATCACTTTTACTCAACATTTAGATTTCACTGATGGTGCAGAATAAACGTCAGGCAGAGATCTAAGTACGGCAACAAATTCAGTAATTTCTGTCCAGCGGTCGATTTAAGACACGCCCACATTCTGACACACCCGCAGTACGCTGTCCAAACTTGTGGTTTTATAAATCTGGCACAAAACTGCTCCTAACTTCACCTTTACTCAACATTTTGATTTCATTTATGGTGCAAGGTTCAGTTTTGATAGTGTACATCATTTATTTGGATGCGCTGTCATGTGTGTGTGTGTGTGTGTGTGTGTGTTGAGGATTGTGGCAGCTTGTAATTTTGTGAGACTGGTTTCCTCCAGTGTATGAAACATAGAGAGATTGAAAGAGCGAGTTCTGACCAGTGTTCTTTTATTCATAGAGATTTTGAAGTGGACCGCAGTTTCCCTCCAGATGGATGCGTGTGTCCAAAAATCCGAAAGCGAATCCAGAACGACAAGCACACGAGAGAAAAATTACAGAATAGCAGAAACAGAGATTGGGTTAGATCAGAGGTGCAGCCAATGACAAGCCCGATAAATCTCTCTCTCTCTCACTCACACACACACACACACACACACACACACACACACACACGCACACACACGCACACACACACACACACTGAACATGTTGAGCTGATTATCAGGGCATTTGAAAAGAAATCTATTCACTGCAGCTGTGAATCGCAGACAAAAAGAAGTTCATAATCAATAAACGGTTTATCTGCGGGATCTTGTGCCTGAGTGTTGGTACGAGGAGATGAGCGAGTCAGAGGGGTTCGAACGTGTCGGGGAGCATTTCAGGGGAAGTGAGAGATCATTTGTATTATTTTTAGACATTTAAAAAGAGAAGCGAAGAGAAAAGAAACACAGGGTTTTATATAGAGTTTGGGGAATTAATTGAGATGAATCGAGCACCAGATGTTCAGAATTGAGTGTGTGTGTGTGTGTGTGTGTGTGTCTGACATCTCTCATACATTGTGTGCATGAGAGCTGACTTTAGGCACTTTAGTCACTAATGACTTTTTATGACTGATTTAATTCAGTTGTGAAAAAACACAGAACCATAAAGACGCGAGTGCATCAGGTCGCTGAAGCACCCGCGTGTGTTTTTATACGCAGAGCTTCGCTGGTCATTTCATCACACTTTCAGTTTTTACGGGAAAGTCCTAGAAATCACGTTTCAGTTCAGGATATTCTGCATTTTTCTAGGATAATATATCCATGATGTTTTATCAGAGCCGCCTGCTTGTTTTTGTTCCACTGGAGCAGCAGCGGATTCCTCGTGTCGGAGGAGGACAGTAATATCGACACTGCCTCGAGCAAGATGAAGTCGAGAGCGTACTGTATTATTGCAGCGGTTGACAACGTTCTGTTGTCCAGTGTAAAACTCACGCATCTCATTGGTATTCATGATAATGTCTTTAACCAGAGCTTACAGGTTGGGCCCTTGAGCAAGGCCCTTAACCCTCAACTGCTCAGATGTATAATGAGATAAAAATGTAAGTCGCTCTGGATAAGGGCGTCTGCCAAATGCCTAAATGTAAATACCGCAAACTATCCCAAACATTCAGAATGATGTTTTCTTCTCTTTCATAGCATCTTAATTTCTGGTGTGGGACCAAATCCCCATAATCCCTCTCCACCCTTCTCATCTTTGCAAAATATCTTACAGTAGGAACATGTGCATCATGGACACAGTGTCCGAACAATGCTCCATAATCCCCATATTAGCTTTTTTTGTTTTTTAATGAACTTTTTAAAAAATTTGCTATGAAACAAGATAACGTGTCATGTGGAGTATTTCTAAACAATCTGGCAACCCTGTGTTGAAATATGGAAATATGACATGCTTAAACAGCATTTTCAGACTTTCACACAATTATTTTTTGGCAAAACACGACTATTAACATCTGCATTTCATAGCAAAATGCTCTACATCCATAGAAAACTAAGGTACGTTTACTGCCATGAAAGTTTCCCCAGCAGTCATGGACTTCTGTTATACGGCTCTCTCATCAACTACCCGAGTGATAGAGGTTAATATAGTTTTTTTGGTTCGTTTTTTATATATTGTTTTTCTCAACATCTTCATCAACTTCATCTTTGGAATTAAAAAGATTGTGAGACAGAGTTCAACAATGTTTATTACCAGTGATTCAAAATCACATTTAGTTTGCTGTAATTTTTAGTCAAACTCAACCATGGTCATTGAAACTTTTATTGATAATTTTATGATTTATACACATTTTCATAATTTTCTTTTAATTTTGTGAAGCTGCTTTGAGGCAATGCCCATTGTTAAAAAGCGCAATATATGAATACAAGTGAATTAAATTGAATACTAGATTGCATACTTAAATTACGACAAACACAACTGATTTATCCATTGTGACAAAACAAGGTGGTGTGGAGGTGCAGTTATAGCGTTTTCGAAATCATACAAAGTACACATTGACATAACCCAAACGATTTCTATGTACTATAGTACTTTGGCAGTTGTGCTTTTGAAACACCCTTTTGTGACTTTTTGTGTTCTTGAAACATCCAGAATGGATTTATCTCATTTTGCAATAAAACCCATTGTGGTTTTCAAATAAATAAAATGGCAGATTTAAGAGACAACATATTGTTTATACTTTGCATAAACATTTACATTTCTTCTCAAAACCTGATTTTAATCTTTATACAAATTTTAATAAAAAAAAAAAAAAGCAATATTATGATGATAATAAAAACATCTAATTAGCTGGTTGAAGTAGAGGAATCGTGAACATGTAGTATTAAAGCAAACCTTTCACATCCTCAATCCTGGCGAGGGTGTGGCCGCTGACGGGAATTATAACCGTAGCGTTAAACCCACTGCAGTACCCATTTCTGACCACTAGGCGCAGTGAAGTGAAGGCTACGGACGTGAGCTCACAGCGCTGAGAACGAAAACAGCAGCTTGTGTCTGTTAATTAGCAGCACTTTTTTTGTAAGCGGTCGGTCACTACAAAGAGTCCGTTAGTATTTCAAAGGAGTTTAAAATGTATGAAGTTGTAAATGAGGACGTTATGAAGATGAGCGTTTGATAAACGTTTGATATAACCCCCACGGACAGGCCGCGACTGCTTCAAAATGTCACATGTGCCGACGTGACCTGAAACGGAAAAAGCCATTAACAGTTCGTTTTTTTTAGTGTGTGAAAACCTGCTTGGTTTGATTTTTTTTCTTTCTTTCTTTTTTTTTTTTTTACTTATAATTTGCAAACTAAATGAAAGAGCAGAAAATTGTCAGCACTGCTTCTCTTCTTTCTGCATTTCTTTTCCTCTTATATTCGACAAACCACTAAAGGAACGACAGCTTAATTAAAGATCTGTTATTCTCATTATGAATTTAGTCAGGTACATTATAAAATGAAACAACTTTTGGTTGTTTATTATGGATGGAAGTCCAAATGATCTTCTCCAGCAGTGGATTTAATTCAATTAAACATTTTTAAATAAGTTCTCACTTAGCAAATATGGAAGCAAATGTGCATTTTCTATTTTCTCTCATATTTTCATCTTTTTCTCGCAATAATCAAACAAGGAAACTCCTCCAGTTGTCCATCGCTGTTTAAACACACAAGACGTCTGTGACCAGCAGGCTCCGAGATCTTCTCACGTCCAGGTGCGACGAACAGCAGGGAAATCATTTCTACTCTGATAAACAGAGTCCCCCAGGCCTGGCACGTCTTTTATTATTTCTTTTTTTACAGCACTGCTCGTGTGTGTGTGTGTGTGTGTGTGTGTGTGTGTGTGTGTGTGTTATGTTTGTTATCGGATTAACGTCCAGGCCAGAGACAGGAACAAGACCTTGAAGAATCAGCTCTTTAATGATGATCAGAGCAAAAGCACAAAAGGCACGGAGACGAGCTCATCAGA
Source organism: Clarias fuscus (assembly GCA_030347435.1). Classification (NCBI taxonomy): domain Eukaryota; kingdom Metazoa; phylum Chordata; class Actinopteri; order Siluriformes; family Clariidae; genus Clarias; species Clarias fuscus. The sequence goes on from CM059228.1 coordinate 20,872,642, forward strand.
TGTGCATGGCAGAGAACAAAGAAAACACACAAATCTCCCCCGAAGCCGGCGATCAGTGGGGGGAAGAAATAAACCGCGCCGAGATTAAAGACAGAAAGCACGTCTACGATTCTGATCGACCAATCAGGACACGGAGCCTCCAGAAATCCGCTGTCATGTGTTTTAATTATTGCCTAGTTTACACAGTATGCTCATCCTCATGCCAGTGCTGTAAATCCCAGGATATTACGTCATTACTGTCATTTCAAATCATATTATTTAGTAAATGCAAATGAAAAAGGTTTGTAGTTTTATGAGAGTAATGAAGTTCGAGGTTCTTGGGCTTCAAAGCCACATTAACATCATCAGCCTGAAGTGACTCGAATTACATTATTTTTTTGTCACTGTAGAGTAACACTGACCATTTTTTACCAATTATTATTATTATTATTATTATTATTATTATTATTATTATTAGGGCTGTCTGATCGTACAAATCTGTTTTTCTGAGTCACGTTTATAGGTTTCCTAGATCAGATACACACCTGATACACAACTTGAGTGAAAACGGTCAGATTGGAATTCATGGCTTTTTGTTGTTGTTGTTGTTGTTGTTGTTGTACTTTATTTATTTATTTGTTTATTGCCTCTGCGCGTGCATAGGGCGCTGACTTCAGTCAGCACTGGCAGCACGCGGATTTCATTGCAGTGCTACTGTAGCAACGACTGCTAAAACAGCTGAAGCGAGGTGTCTGGCTTTTGTCCTTCTTCTGGATTTCAACAAGTCCTGTACTGTAGAACTCGACCCGCCGTCCTCCTGAGCAAAACCCCAAGCGTGTTTTTGCTAAAACCGCATTCGTTGTTTGAAATGAACGAGTCCAAAGACGTATCGATTTGCGCGTTTGTGAGGTTTTGGCCGAGCATCCACATTCACATTAGAGTCAGATAAAAGTCATTAGTCAGTATGAATGTGAACCGTCACAACATGCAAATCCAGTCGGACCAGAATTGAGCATCGTGACTCGTCATGTGAGGGTAGAGTAAAACTGCTGTCATACGAGGTGTTTTAATACATTTATTTATTTTATTTGATTGATTTTTAGATGCCGGTTCGACGTCTCTCTCTGCACCTGCCTGTACGTGGCCCAATGCTTTGATTAACACACTTACTGTACTGTTGTTTTTCACCACTTTGTTTTCATATGAACAGTTTTACGGCAAAACGAGATAACTCCATTTACGAGATAACATGCTTTTCTGATATAAAAATTTCTTGTGCATATTCGCTTTGAGTCACAAGTGTGTTATAAAGTGTTTTTGCCACACAGGAGGTACGTCAGCTATAAAAGGCAGAACGGAGTCTTTTTTTAAATGAAGCTCGTTTTGTTTTGCACTTTCCGAAGTGACATCAAACACATCACCAAAGAAAAAATACAAGTCAGGTCAAACCAGAGATATTTCAATAAGGATTAAAAAAAAAAAATCCTCCTCTTCATTACATTACATTTTTTCTGGATGCATTCTTTACTGTTAACACATCTCTATAATTAGTTAAACTGGTTAATGAGCCGATACAGTCTGTCTTTCACCGTGGAAAAAAAACATCATTACGGTAATGATTTGTTGGTTGATATTCAATCACATCAATGCAGGAAAGATCTACAGGATGGAGAAGGAGTGATAAAGACTCACAATCCCCTCTGCCCAGGCATCACCAGAAACCCTGCTGTTGTTCCTCAGTTGCCATGGCGATGAGGAAAAGCAGCTCCTTGTTCTGCACCCTAAGTGTTCTGCATTAAGGTGGGAACAGGTACGGAGGAAAAATAAGACGGAGACACTGAATCACACTAAAACAGAGAGAGTAAAAGAGAGAGGTCTGATGTGTGATTCTTTTAATCCCGCTCTTTTGACCTTGAGCAGGAGCACTTTGTTCTCCGGAAAAAAAAAAAAAGAACGATTTTAAAGCATGTTCGATATTTCACGTCAGATCTCGCGGAGTGTTGTGGAATGTTAATTTTGGTTACATTACTGTTGGTCAGCTTGGTCCACCTTTTTCGATCTTCTGATTGGCTCAATGTTTTGTTTAATAGCTTTTACAGTATATGGCTTGAGAAAAAGATCTACCTCCTACTGTCGTAACAATGTTGCGATGACGGCGTCTGAACAACGCTGTTTTACGAAAAACTAAATGTTAACATTTATTTGGAGCACCGATGGCCAATTAACATCCCTTCGCACAACGTCCCAGGACGTCCATGGTCCAAGTTTCTAACAGAGTTTAGCATTCCGATCGGAGGTGCAGTCGGACCCAACAGCTTCCCGCACACAGCGTGTGTATCTCTGAGTGCTTTGATGTTAAACCTCTTTATTTCATTTTCTTTCTTACCGTCCAGGTTTTTTTGAATTTTTATTTTGTTACGTTGCTGTTCTTAGTGTTGGTTGTTATGTACACAGGTTTACTAGCTCTAGCACCATGTGGCTGCAACATGATGCATGCATGAAGTTTGCAGGTTCTCCCCGTGCTTGATGGGTTTCCTCCGGGTACTCTGGTTTCCTCCCACAGTCCAAAAAAACATGCAGATGTTTTTTAACTGGCGTTCCCAGATTGCCCATATTGTGTGTGTGTGTGTGTGTGTGTGTGTGTGTGTGTGTGTTCACTGTAATGGATTGGCACTCCGTCTTGAGGCTCCATGCCCCAGTGAGCCTGTATACTGGATAAAGTGGTATAGACGATGAGTGAGTGAGAGCAGCACGCCCCCTAGTGGTGCAGTGGGAAGCGCACAGTACTTTCACCTAAGTTATGGGACTTCAAGTTCCAATCACGAAATTCTGTTTGGTTTTAATTAAAATAGTTTTAAAGTTGTTTTTGCGTTATTAGCATTTCTTCCCGCGTTATCCCATCATCCTGTTGTTCTGACATCATTTCATCCAAGTCATTATAACTTTCAAAAATGACCTAATACTGTACCAACTTTGTCCCGACATCCGTAATGTTGCCAAATGTGACAACCATTTCTGTGAAGCTGCTTTGAGACAATGACCATTGTTAAAAGCGCTATAGAAATAAAATTGAATTGAATTGAATTGAATTGAACCAAAATATTCCCAGAAATTACAAGTTACAGCCTTTTTTCTTGTTTTTGCAGAATGCTGCGATAATGTCACCCACTACACATTATTTTCCCTATTTATTTCTCCTTTTGTTACTTAAACACATGAGGATTTAATGTTTGTCTTCCTCAAAATCAGTCATTGCCAAGCGTCATGTGCACACAACGACATGTCCTTACTGGATGCCGGTCTAACATCCAAACACGCATTAGTTTTGGTCAGAGTTGGATTTTGCAATAAAACGCATCGCTCATAGTGTACGTTACAAACCAAGTTGATAAAGTCTCATGAAGAAGTTTCTGACTTTTATACTCCTGCCGTCTGAAATTCCGCATCACAGATATTGATATTACGCCCTAGTAATCCGGGTGTCGGCTGTGGCGCGGTCGCAGCCCTGATCAGGCGAATTTACAGCGCACGCCCACGCTTACTTACGGGATCGACTGTATCACCCACCGGACAGGTTTATTTGATCAAGGTGCCGTCATGGGTACAGGATGCAATCACCAAATTGAGGCCGATACGTCATGGGAAACTGCTGGTGCAGGGAATTGCTTTTATGCAAACCAGACCATAGTGCTGCCTTTCCATTACACAGCGTACAGATGATGCAGCTCTGATCTCCTGCTTTAGAAGAGGGTCCACTTTAATCAGTGCGCGCTTCAATTTAATTAAGGAAGAGAAACTGGACCTTAGCCACCAGTAGATGTAGATATGATGGTGGGGAAAAAAATGGAGGCTGATAAGATTTCCAAAAAAAAAAAATAATAATAATAATTTTTTTAGGATTGTTCATGCGGCGATGTCTTGATGTGCGTTACCATGGAAACGGACATGGGTTTTAAGCCTGAGATATGGTATGTCTGTCGTTACTCCTTATACCTTACACCTCGAGGATTCCTGTGTGTGTGTGTGTGTGGAGTTTGCATGTTCTCCCCGTGCTTGGTGGGTTTCCTCCGGGTTCTCCGGTTTCCTCCCACAGTCCAAAAACAAGCAGATTGCGCTAATTAGTGTTTAATTAGTATTTAGTGTGCGAGTGTGTGTGCGCCCTGTGATGGGCACCCCGTCCAGGGTGTCCCATCCCGTCCCCCAAGTCTCTTGGTATAGACTCCAGGCCCCTGTGACCGTGTATACAGGGTAAAGCAGTATAGACCGTGAGTGAGTAAGCTTTAGTGACTCTGTATTTAATGTGGCGGTGTAGTGGTTAGCGCTGTCGCCTAGCTCCTCCAGGGTTCGGTTTCGATTCCCGTCTCTGTGCGCATGGACTCTGCATGTTCTCCCCGTGCTTGGTGGGTTTCCTCCGGGTTCTCCGGTTTCCTCCCACAGTCCAAAGACATGCAGGTTAGGTTAAATGGTGTTCCCACATTGGCCGTAGTGTGTGAATGAGTGTGCGAGTGTGTATGTGTGTGTGTGTGTGTGTGTGCCTTGTGATGAATTGGCCCCCCGTCCAGGGTGTCCCGCCTCGTGCCCGAAGTCTCCTGGAATAGACTCCAGGCCCTCACAGGGGTAAAGCGGTATAGATGAGTGAGTGAGTGAGTTTTAGTGACTCTGTATTTAATGTTATTAGGAGAACGGAAATAAAAATATACAGTAACTTCAAAACATTTTTGCGATGGTTCCAGCTCGTAGTTGCAGCATCTACAGTATGAGAGCGTTCATCTGCAGCGTGCAGGTTCTTGGCACTGGACTTCTTACAGCACGAGGACCTACGAGTATAAAAGATCAAATAAATAACTCTTATGTTAACATCTTGGCCATTCCTTGTTGCGCACGCTTTACTCTATCAGTCAAAAGTTTGTACACCCCTTCTACCTCCCTGGTCGTTCCTGATTTTTATTTCTTTCTACATTATAAAATAATGCTGAAGTCGTTTATCCAAAATACATACTGTAATAATCTCCTCTGAACAGTTGATGTTGAGATGTGTATCTGCTCCTTCTGCTCTGTAAAGCTTCATAACGGCTCTAATCTGAGGTGCTGGTTGAGGTTAATTGGTGATTTCTGAGGCTGGTGACTCTAAATGAACTTCTCCTCTGCAGCAGAGCTCAGTTTTGGTCTCGATTTCCTGAGAAGGTCTTCATGAGAGACAGTTTCATCATGGAGCTCGATGGGTTTTGCAAACGCACTCGACTATAAAAACTGTTCTTGCAGGAACTCTTCCAGAACTCTGACATTCGTGTCCTAAAATATCAAGCGCCTCGTCTTTTTCTCCACCCGTAAAGGACACTCGTCAATTTGGCCGGACACGGTGACCTACACGGTGATGAGCACTCCGGACGTCCCGGCGGGAACACGGGAACACGGAGCCCCGGCACAGACCATTAATCCAGACCGCAGTCTAACAGATAAGACCTGCTGCAGATATGATTAAAGAGAACACAAGGCCAGAGAGCCAGCGACTCAACACTGATCTAATTTGGCGATGAACTGAAAAATGAGACTTGCGCAATTCCTGCCACGTTTGAACACAGTTTCCTGGTGTTGCGCACCGATACGAGAGGACAGCGACGCGGTGGATCTGAGCAGATTGCCTCCGTGACACGGAAGCCTGCGGTGTTCGAGGATGGCGGGATAGACGAGACGGAGGTGCGATATTGCTGCGAACGCATCCGAGCTGCAGAGCCCGTGTGTCTGTTCCGACATATGTGACGTCTGTGCATGCAGGTCATGTATTTTAGTGTGTGTGTGTGTGTGTGTGTGTGTGTGTGTGTGTGTGTTGCATGTTGATGCTGAGGCAGATTTGCAGTCCCTTTCCTCTCGGAGGGCTAAATGGAAAAGCGTTTTGAAGCTTGGCAAGAGGCCAGAGAAGGTTTCCACGGCAACAACCATGGCCCTCATTTCTACCTCCGTTCATACTGTCTCTCTCTCTCTCTCTCTCTCTCTCGCTTCTTCTTCTTCTTCTTCTTCCATGTCGAACCCTGTTTCCACATTACACGAGATGTACAGTATATATGCAGACACACACTGTCTGCATATATACTGTACATGCAGCGAGCGATATTCTGACCTCAAACACACAACGATGGTTTATAGTTAAAGTTCAATGCAATTTTTTAAGAGTATTTTTCCTTCAATAAAACATTTGCTTCAATATGATCTTTTATTTATTTATTTATTTATTTTTTGCTTGGACCCGCAGCGATATTTCCTAATATTTTTCCTTCCCAAAATAAAAACGAGATATGTTATGTCTCGAACCCACACTGACCCTGACCTGAATAACGTAGCTACTGAAGATTACGCACCCAGTGCACGCACACGACTATGTACAGTGTCATTATTAATCCTGTGAGCTTCATTTATAGTATTTATTAGTAAAAATGCATAATAATAAAACCTTCACATCAGACTTTATAAAAACCAAATACAATTAAAAAAGTTTTTTTTTTTTTTTTTTTTTTGTGTAACATTTTGTTCCGGCCGAAATGCATCGGTGCTGAAAAGTGTCTCACCTGCGTGGAAAAAGTGAATTTTCAGTTAAATACGCGTTTTTGGCGTAAATGCATGTTTTTGTAAATACGCACACTCCTTTATATGTTTATTAGATAGAAAGAAAGACATTTGCTAAATACAATTTCACGCCCCTTTTATGTCTGTAACTTTTTTTCATTAAAAATTTAAAAACGATCCAACATGTCAATCATTCAGATGAAACTTGGCCGATTTAGATTTTACATGGCAAGACATAAACCTGAAAAAGTGTCTTATTCTAAAATACTAAATTGTTACAATATTGCAACATGAATTTGACATGGTTACGGACACTACCGATTTCTGGGGGGGATTTTGCACGGAATGCTTTAATTTAGGCGACAATGTTTACAGGTCATATGCTTCTAGAAGCTTGCACCAATTTTAGTATCAATAATCATAAAGAAATATAAACAATTTGCATTCTAGATGATTATTGTTTGAAGCGAGACAGTAAAACACGGATAAATGGCCATTCCTGGGGCTCAAACTGTAGAAAATCATCTCTCCAAAACGGCTGAAATTAGCAGTTTAAATAGTTTTTAGGGACGTGAGATGGGTCACCTTTATCTTGCATAAACTTCAGACGGAGCTTCTTTGGCCACACACACACTTCCTGTATTATATGATATATATTTGCTGTATCATAGGAAAGTCAGTAATTTTGGCAGATACTGTACGTTTTAACAGAAAAAGATGATATTCCTGTTTGTTCTTTGGTTCTTATGAATGTTTTTTTTCTCTTCAGCTGAATCGAGCTCAAAATTCCATCACATTTACAAAAGCTTTGGATTATTTATTTATTATTTTTATATTATTATTTTTAATTAACCACCTCGTCTTATTTATCTTCATTTATTTAATGGAACTGTTTTGGAATCACAGCTTTTAGAGTATTTAATATAAACATTTTGTTAATTCAATTTAAAGTGAAATAAAGTCATCAGAGCTTGAATCTAGAGATCGGGGAGAAATCGATTCAAGTAATCTATCATGATTCCTTTGCGTGGTAATGCATGTCTCGCCACGCTGACCCCAGCATCTTTTTTATTTTTATTTTTTATTCATTTTTAATTAATATATGTTTGCGTTTGAGATGGTGAAATGTTGCAGTTCCTCTGCAATCCTACAGTTTTGTGTATGGTGGCATCACTTTATTTATTTTTGTTAAGAATGGTAAAAAACAAAACAAAAAAAAAACAAAAGAAATAAATAGAATTGAGATATTTATGCAAATCATGATACAGAATCACAGTACAAACGTGTCGAGTCGGCAGCTGGGCATCGTGATGATATCGTATCGGGCGGTAACTCATCTCTAATGTAATATATATATATATATATATATATATATATATATATATATATATATTAAATTGCTCTATGATTTAAAGACAATCATTAGAGAAGTACATTTACAATAATTATACAATTACAGTTTAATCCGCTCGGGAGGCGAGTTCTTAAGGTGAAGGTTCGTATTGCGAGACGCATTTTCCAATAGGACTTAATGTAAATGCACATAATCCGTTCCAGCCACACAAAAATATCACCAATATTACATATTTCCAACACTATAATCATATTTTGGCATATAAAAACAATCAAAACATTTAGAAAGAACATACAAATGAAGGACAATATGACATAAATAGACATTAAACCTAATTTAAGTTTCCAAGACAAATTTCTTGCAAAATTTCAGTTCCTAAGGCGGAAGGCGGGGTGTCTCTTTGTCGAGGTCCGGCTGTATTTACACAAATTCACGACTGACTGTATAGACTTTCATAAAGTTCACAATAATACCGTACATACTGTGTGCTGTACGTTTTACGAATTTCCAAATGATCTTTTAAAACCATCGCTCGAGCCAGAAGGCCGTCGCGCTTTCCCACATCCGGCCGCGCTGTTGATTTCGCAGCCGTGTCGAGAAGCGCAGGGTCGTTGTCAGCGTGGCTTTTTCACAGCTGTGTGATTTTTCTGCTCGTATTTAAATGGCCAGCTTGTCACTATGTGTTAATGAGCGCTCGTCCCAGGTGTACACGCAGCCAGTAAACAGCTCTTTCATTAAGAGGATGAACAGCGGAGGATCTGGGCCGAGGCCAGCTCTCTTACAAAACACTGAATCTGAATCAGAACCGGGAGTCAGAACCGGCCAGGGTTTTCCACTCGCATCACAGCGACATGAGACGTGAAGTCGAGTGTTTCAGCAGTCGGGTGACGCCGCTCACGTTACCGTATTAAAGGGAAACGGATCTGATGCTCTCGCATGCGGTCCCAGGCGGATTGATGCTTCATTCCCCTGAAAAACACGTCAGTGTGCAAATTATGACGTCCAATTGGGAAATGCTCGAGTAAATCCGCCTGACGATCCCCGCAGTCCAGAGTCAGCAGACGTGCGTACTGAACAAACAGTGGTAACCGCTATGCCAATAATTTCATTTTTACTTCTGATAATGAAGTCAAATCTTCTAAAGATAAATCTTCTTTAATTCCGTATATGTTTTTCACTCAATTCTATATTCTAAAAATGGTGACGTCCTGATAAACGGTTATCACACAGTAAATAATTTATCATCTCTCCACCTTCACACATCTCCTCGCTCTCTCTCTCTCTCACTGTGTGTGTGTGTGTGTGTGTGTGTGTGTGTGTGTGTGTGTGTGTGTGTGTGAAGGTATTTCATCTAAACCATGTGCGATGATTAATGATGCTGCCCGAGGTGGCCACGTACACACACACACACACACCCCCCACCTACACACACGCATATCACCTCGTATGTGTTATATATGTAGAACTAAAAAGCACTAAATACACACTTTCGCTGAAAACTGCACTATCATTATTATTAGTGTTATTGTCCTGCAGAGTTCAATCATGGAATTAAATCACATCGCCTGATTGATTGTGTGTTACTGCTGGCAACTAATCATTTCTTTAGGCTACAGGCTAATTTATAGCAGTGTGTGTGCATGTGTGTGTGTGTGTGTGTGTGTGTGTAGGCCTTGCATCCTGTAGGAGCGCATCAAATATTAAATACGGTTGTTAAAAAACATTTCATGCAAGAGTGATTAATAATGCATGTAGTCATGTCCTATAATATGAGGAAATATACGGCCGAGCTGGATTCATGAGATTCATGAGAGTCCTGTAACAGCGTTCATTAAAAAAAAAAAAAATTGCATTCATTTTCCAGTTTCCGGTGTCTGCGACTTGATAGGTCAGATTTTTAAAATATATCTAAATTTTAGCTCCCAGTCTTCATGCACAACCTCTGAAAATGAGCTGTATCTAATGCCACTAAGTGTCGTGTCTTAATCCTGTTGAAAGTGCAGTGAAGGAGAAAATCCCTCGTCCATTCTTCTTCTTCTTCTTCTTCTTCTTCTGCTCTGCTCTGCTCTGCTATCCGCCGGAGATTTAATAAGAGTTGCATTTACAGTTTTTCTTTTGGCAGACGTTCCTACAACTTATAATGAAGTCGAATACGCTTTACAATCCGAGCGTGTAGACGTTTAATAAGCTCAGAGCCGGACAAGTGCGACACAGCTGCTTCATTAACTTTTAAAAAAAAAATTTTTTAATGTATTTTTCATATTCGCCAAATAATCGTGCTGTGTATCGTTTAAAAAGTTTCAATATTGATACTGATACAGAGCAGATCCTGAACAGTACCTTTTTTTTTCAATTCCAATTTTGGATTTTATCTTCAGTTATTTAAATTTATTTGCATAATCGAAGTTGTTTTACTGTACATCATACTGGCGTGAGTAAAAAGTTTGTAGAAATAGTTACAAGGTTAAAGCTAACAATAATCTGATCAGCCACGCACAACTGCTCCGAACTTCACTTCTGCTCAACATTTTGATCTTATTTACCGCGCGAGGTTCAGGTTTCATAGTCTACGCACCATTTTTTGGACTAAGCCGCGCGTGTCGTGCTTTCCTTTCCGTTTCTTGTGGATTGCGTCGTCATTGCGGTCGAGTCTGTGTCTTTCGCATACAGTAAACCTTCGCTTTGATCGGCCCTGTTGAGTGAAGCGTATAGCCACGCCCACCTCAACGTGTTAGATGACACCGTGCCATAACCTGGCACGAAACCTGCTCATAACGTCACTTATGTAATTAACAGTTTGATTTTATTTATGGTGCAGATTTAACCTCAGGCAAATACCCGAGGACTGGCAAAGTTTCCTAAGAATCTCTCCAGCCGGTTTCGTGTGATGCTGGACAGACATACAGACATACAGACATTACATTTTTCTGCGACAGTCGGTTTCTGGTCCTCCAGTGTACGAGATCAAAAGTTCTGTGACCAATGTACAGACCAAACCTTTCTTTTATTTATATATAATTAAAACATAAACCTACTGTATGTACAACAGGGTGCTTTCACTTTTTTCGTTTTTAAATCTTTAATTTTATGTTTCAGCAACTTGCCGTTTTCTACTCGTATAGTTTTACAGAATAAAATAATTTAAAAAAATAAACCCATTTCCCATAGAATGAACCCTAAACAGGGAACACTGAGCAGTGCTGTGTGTGTCCCGTCATTAGAGGATTCTGATCCTCATGCGATTCGCTTCATCCAGTCTGACTGAGAGAGAGAGAGAGAGAGAGAGAGACTTTTCTTTCTTTGGCTCACTGGAACTTGATGATGATGTAAATTGACTGAACGAAGGCTCCGCCGCTCGTCTTCAGCACCCTGCATGCTAACAGCGCTCACTTCCACTTTGTTTTTCTTGCAAACTGAATCGTTCAGTTCACCGTTTCTCATGTGCAGTGTGTGTTCAGTACACATTGACGTTTCCGCTCGCTCATGCACAACACTGTCTGTTGATATCGAAAAATTTAAATAGGTTTCGATTCCCGTCTCTGTGTGCATGGAGTTTGCATGTTCTCCCCGTGCTTGGTGGGTTTCCTCCGGGTACTCCGGTTTCCTCCAACAGTCCAAAGACATGTAGGTTAGGTTAATTGGCGTTCCCAAATTGCGCGTAGTGTGTGAATTGGCGTGAGTGTGGCTCCAGGCCCCCCGTGACCCTGAATACAGGATTAAGCGGTATAGATGATGATGAGTGATAAATGTATTTATTAAAATTAAATGATTAATTATTATAATTTAGAAACTCATGATACTAACAGAATCACAATACAAATCAAATCAGCACCTACTGTGGGTATAACGATAATTAGATATAATTATTTGTCACGTTCCTTACAGCACAGTAACGTATCCCAGTTAAGAAGTTGGGGTCGGGGCTCATTGTCAGCCAGAACACAGCGCCCCCTGGAGGAGATGGGGTTAAAGGCTTCGCTCAGTTGCTCAGCTTGGCAGTGCTGGGGCTTGAACCCCTAACCTTCCTATCAGTAACCCAGAACCTTACCAGGTGCTCCCTGGTGGTTCCCCTCCCTACTGCAGATGGATACGTTATGTTATAGGTACATTTTTAGATATAACTTATAGAACAGATAGAAATGTCAAAAGTCAGAGAACTCTAACCTGCAATGGAGTGAAATGTACGAGTAACACGCTCTCCTTCCTCCCTCCGTCCGCTGCACACGGATGTGACATCAATAATGCATGAGAGCAAACCGGCTGAAGATTTCTCGTCGGTCTCGTCTCCTTTCTCTTCTCCTCGCCAGCTACAACAGTCGCCCCTGACATCATGGCTGGAGCGCAGACACGCGTGTACGTGTAGAAAAGCTCTCAGACAATTAGTTTTATTCGCTCTAACTCTCTTATTAGGCGTTTTATTGATTGTGGCCCGCTGATTACATTTATAGTCTTATTGCTCTGCGCACTTGTTTGTGGTCACCATTGCATTTCCATCGACCGCTTCCCAGGCGGTGTATTGTATCAACACCTACCGTCTTAACTCTTCACCCGGCAAACACGCAGCAGCGCGCTCGTCTTTTTAATGGCTCAGTGGAAGCCGTATTCTCCTGAGCACGCTAATCTCATCTGCGTGGGAGAAGTGGAATTTCTTTTTATTATTTATTTATTTATTTATTTATTTATTTATTTATTAATTATAAAATAAATTTATTATTTGTATTAAAAAAAAAGAATAAAAAATAATTTTATTTAAAAATAATTTATTAAAATTTATTATTGTATTATTTTTAAAAAATTATTTTTTTTTATTATTATTTTTTTTTATGTAAAAGAAGGACAAGATGGATAAGGAGGACGATGGCTCAGTTGCTTCCATACATTATGGTTTCTTCTCTTCAAGCTTTGTGACACTTAATTAAGGCCAACTGATGACTGAGTGACCTGGTACTGTACACTATGTCTCAGGCTGCAAAGTGTCCTGGTCCTTTTGCAGACACACACCTCTGTGCTTGGCATCAAGGTTTGCACGAGAGATCTCTTAGCCAGACTGTTCAATTTAAATGGAAATAATAATACCTGGTATAATTTTAATATACAGTATATACCTAGGGATTAATAATAATACCTGGATATGTTATTGTTTTGGGATATAATTTTTTCTTCCTTCATGTTCACCATCAGAACCACGGACAGTAACGTTAAAGCGGCGGCAAATGAAGTCGAGCGCTAACCGCAGGCTTCGCCCCCTAACCTGCGATAATTCGTAACTTGCGGATTTGCACCCGTCGTCAGCGCGCTGTTAGCTTTATAGCTCTTTATAGCCCTTTATAGCGCGCCTGGCTTTGTGGAGAGTGCGCTGATGAGTGGCCTGTGGGGAACCGTAAACACCGCGGGTCTAAAGTGAAAATAAAATAAAAAGAGGAAGCCGCTCGCGCGCAGAGCCGCAACCATCTCTCCCATTTACACACGTCCCTTTGGGGTAGAGGGTCACGGGAGCAGGTGCTACCATAAACAACGGAGTGTGTGCGTGCGTATGTGTGTGTGTGTGTGTGTGTGTGTGTGTGTGTGTGTGTAAATGTGATGCAGCAAGCTTGTAATAAATAGTGACAGTGTGAGTTGAGGTGTGAAAAGGTGTGTTGAACATCGGCTCATCTGGCCCTAATCTACCCGAGTGAGCCAGCCAAAAACCTTCTCCCCGTCACTTTCTCTCCGTCTTTATCGTTTTTTTTCTTCCTCCTCCTCCTCCTCCTCCTCCTCCTCCTCTCTCCATCTCACACATGAGCGTGAGATCAATAATTCATAAGAGCAAACAGGAAGTGAAGCCTCTCACATCTTCCTCCGTTTCTTTCTCTCCTTATCTCCTTTCCTTTCACTGTACTGTATGAATTATGGAAATAGGCAGAGAAAATGAATGCGGCGTACAATTTTAGGAAAAACACACTAACTAAATAAAAAAATAAAAATAAAATAAATAAACCAAACCTCGCTTGAGGAATACGGTGCGCTTCCGAGCGCCGGGAATTCGAGCACATCCTCGGCAGTTAGAGAGAGATTTTAATGACGGGACGACATTGTCATTTAAATCGAATCGCGCCGGGGCCGCGGAGACAAACACTCCGGCTCGGAGGGTGTAATCTCATTTTGCGATTGTTGATATTAAAATAATCACCCTGTAAATGAATGGCCTCGGTTTCTTATCAGGTAGACGGGGTGAAGACTTTTAGCTCATGCGATGGCGGTTTTGGCTTCTTTAATGAGCATCCATCAATCCTCTATCTGTACTTTACACTTCGCTGGGTCACGAGGGGCTTGGATCCTATCCCAGGGATCTCGGGGTACGAGGCGGGATACGACCTGGATGGGGTGCCAACACATCACGGAGCACAAGCTGTCACGTTCTCTCATACGGTACGGGCAGGTTGGGAACGCCAGTCAGTCTACACCGCAAGTCTTTGGATGGTGGCAGGAAACCTACCAGGCACGAGGAAAACACACACACACACACACACACACACACACAAAGCAGAAATACTGGTTAAAGTGTGTATTGTCTGAATAGTATTACAGATGTGTGCTTGTTCAACTACTCCATAAACTAATTTTAGCATCCGAGTGTGAATATTTCAAACGTGATGACGCTCCACTTCACTGCTGAAACTTAATTACGCTAATTGCTGTGCTGCTTGTAGCGAGAATGCAAAAAATCTGCTCATAGAGTTTTTTTTCCTGTTATTAGATTACTTGATTGGTTTTGTGCAGTTCGTATATCAGCAGATTTAAGAAAAAAATATCATGTATAATTGTTAATGCAGGGAGCTTCCTGTATGGAGGTGTTTTTGTAGCATTGATGGTCTCCAGTGTCAGGGATGGGGAACAAACTCCACTCAGCCGAAGTTGCTACAGTCGTCATTGGTGTCGGTACAAATCCAGTTCATTTTTCAAGTGTAGCGACCCTGCATCGGGCCGTTAGCGATTGAAACAAATTTATAAGGACATGAAAATGACCGTAGGCGAATTTTGACACGAATGCTGCAGAACAGGTAAGCAGGCGGTACCAAGGCTTAAGAATCTATAACAACTTAATAGAATCGATATAAAAAAAATGTAGTCAGGAGGCGCCAGACGAAATTTTTGAACATTTTCCAATTTAGACACTAACGATGCTAACGAACACAACAGTATTCACACCGAGGCTGTAAGGAGCCGTTACCGTCCTCTAGAACGCTCTCCAGACGCCGTAAGGAATTTGCATCTAGTAAATTAGGTTAATATTACCTTGTGTCGACAAAAGCCTTAATGATCTGATTTGTGCGTGATGCAGGAAGTAGAAACAGGACTGGACGCTCTCCAGACCCACAAAACAACGAAATTAATGAGTGAATTTAAAGTTCGAAACTTCAGGGATGACATTCTGATAGCGTTAAGGCCGTGTCAGAAGGTGCTACTAGTGTGTCAGGAAGTGCTACCTTTGATAAAACTGTGTTATACTGTGTTATACAGTGTTTCTGCTGCTGATGCTGAGAAAAATTATAGAATACGGGTGACGTAAACGGCGACCCCATTGCAACTTCAGATATCGTTTTTGTGTAGCTTTAGCTAACGGCTAGAAATAGCTAATGAAATCAAAAGATGAAGTCAGTTAGTGGTACAGCTGGAACAGGCCACGTCTGGAAATTCGAAATGAATGGTAAAAAGATTCCCAATTCCATTCTCGTTTTATTCAGGTGTCATAGTAACTGAGCTAAGCCACGCCCCCTCCACACCCACTCAGCACACACACACAGCCAGTATACTGTAAGTGCTTATATCGTGGGACCCGTCTGGGCTACGAATGAGCAGTTTTTAGCGTTTTGTTCAGGAAAAAATGACTCTCAGCTTCCTCCAGGAATTCTAGCATCGTTTTATTATTTTGTAAAACTGCTTGGAGTGAAGAAAAATACTTATTTGCTGAAACATAAAACTAATGAGTTGAAACAGACACGTTAAACTACATTGTGGTAAACAGTTATTATTATTAATTATTATTATTATTAGGAAATGAGATTGAGTGTGCATTAAACATGCCAAGGTGCTGAAAAATAAATCTAAAGATATGTACCGAATATCTTCTGTAATTATCTTTTTTGACATAACGGATTGGGTAAAATCGTCCAGGAACCGGCGCCGGAGTCGATCATCACAAGCTGCGTTTTGTTCTTTTTACTTGGAGAACTTTACAGCAGCTGGAACGTTTCTGACGGCGCGTCGCGGTTTCTGGCTCCACATTTCCGTCCCTTGTTCTCGTGTGTCTCATGAGTTCTAATTGGTCTCGTTCTTTAGGTTCCGAGCTCTCTATAGTCCTTCTCTTACAGTCGTTGGGTTTACTGTACGTCTCTCTTTGTTGTGGCTGCAGTGACCGCTTTAATTACAGCTCTGTGTTTGAGAACGTCTAGAGAAATCCGCTCTTGCAGTGCGTCCAGCCTCGGCGCTTTTTTTTTTGACACATAAGCAGAAGCTAACTTGGTTTGCGGATATCAATATTGATTTGGTCTCTACTGTATGTACAAACTGTAAAATAAAATATGTTATTAGAGGATTATAAGCATTACAGGATGTGCCTTGCTAAGGCCTACTAGCCTAATCTGTGTGTCTTTGGACTGTGGGAGGAAACCCAACAACCACGGGGAGAACATGTACAGTAAACCCCATGCACACAGACCCTGAGGTGGGAGCCGAACCCAAACCCTGGACGTCCAGGACAAGAGTGCTAAACTTATTATTATGATTATTATTATTATGATTATTATTATGATTATTATAATGTTTCTATTTATTTATAATCTCGCTGTATCATTTCAACTGTTTAATCTTGATTTCTTTGCCTTTAACAGGTTAAGTAGCACAACTGATCAATAACAATCTTTTTAAGTACACCCACTGGCTATTTTTTTTTAAAGTCGATATTTATTGACAGATTATTAAGAGCGTTTTATGATGTTGTAGTCACACAATACATGAAGTGCCTGTAAGTATTGATCCATCTATTAATGTACAGAAACTGTCAATAAAGAGCTCTGTATACTGTACGTCTACGCTCAGCTCAGGGGCGCACGCGCGTTACAAACGAGTGTGTGTGTGTGTGTGTGTGTGTGTGTGTGTGTGTGTGTGTGTGTGTGAGAGAGAGAGAGAGAGAGAGTTTTCTGCTCAGTGTTATTCTGTAGTTGGTGATGAATATGGAATAAGGCTCGTCTGATTTCGTGTCCCGTTGGCGATGTGAGCGCGCGGTCAAGGCTGACAGCAAGAATTTGCAATCAACAAATTGTCACGAGATTAAGCAGAATCGAAACGTGTGCATGTTAAAGTGAGAGAGAGAGAGTGAAACAGGAGTGTGTTGAAGGAGAGAGGGTGCTAAAGAGAGATCTGAATAAACATTCATAAAATGAGGCGGAGTCAGAACGGGAAGCACGTCGTTTCCAGTTCGCAGGTATCTTTTCGTCTTTCTGGAGAAACATGGAAAGGCTGCTAATTTATAACGAGTGGTACTGTATCTAATATGGTACTACATGTACTGTACTGTACTGTACCATAACTAACATATTACCCAATACCCATCCACTGAGCACCAGGTATTCATCATAGTATTGTATGATACACGCCATAGTACTACCACTGTACAGTACCCACTGAAGGGCCACAGTTCCTACCCCCGGTTCTCCATAAAGACCTGTGCTGTCTACCATGGTGATGTCTGATGTACCACAGTTATCCTACTGTCTGGTACAGTATATGATGCTATAGTACCTGAAGGAAACCCACACAGACTCAGGGTGACCTTTCAGCCGGATAAATTTGCTTTAAGAAAATAAAAAGACATCAACACCCTGTCACACCAGGATCATCCATAATTGGCCGAGTTATTGATCGTTTTCTGCCACGCTCCGGAGAGGGAAATAGCGCGAGGGATAAGTCAGGAGCCGAGCGCGGCGTCACGCAGCACAGCGCTACTTTAGGGGTTTAATAGAGGGTGAAGGAGAAAGAGCGAACGCGGGAGAGATGAAGTGCTCAGCTCCTACGAAAACACTGCAGAGGGTTTACAGTAGAGTTCTGCGGCACACACACACACACACACACCATGCCTGATTTACAGTACGTTCAGTAACGTTATCGGATTGAACTGACGAAAGGATTTGTGTTGTTTTTTTCCTTCGTCTGTGTGTGCAGGTGCTGCTGTCGGGTCTGATCGGAGTCGTGTCATGGAAGAGACCGCTCTCTCTGGTGGTGAGTACCAAAAGAAAGAGGATTCAAACTCCATTATGAGTGTGTGTGTGTGTGTGTGTGTGTGTGTGTGTGTGTGTGTGTGTGTGTGTGTGTGTGTGTGTTTGGGCGTTATATCAGGACAGCTGGTTTCAGTTTTGCACAATTCTGTAAATCTCATTTGACTGGATGATGATGTCAAATGCCATAAAATCAGCTCGAGCACCGAACATGTGAATGAAATTTTTCTTTCCCACATGTTGGAATTCCAGATTTGTTCTGAAGTCTGTAAAAGTCTGGAGTGCGCTATCAGAGCCCAGGCTGAGGACGACTGCCAGTGATTGCCAGCCACGCTGAACAAAAAAGAAAGAAATGCGCTGAAAAATATATAATAATTAAATCCAGCCACGCAGCGCCGGGGTGGTCAGGGTGGACGTGGTGCGCATGAACAGAGATTGCTTTGCTGTTGCTTCAGCGTTCGGTGCTCAGCGTTGAGTGTAATTGGGGACAGAATTCTGCACGCAGGTTGAATTTTTCATCTCAAAGGCATGGGATGTTATTAGCACGAGCTTGACTGATTGGAACATGGGCGGGATGGGATGCACACAAGGATACCAGTAACTGTGGATAATAATTCACAGGATAATTTAACAGGTATCACATTTACAACAATAATATTTCTGTCACAGTGACAGAAACAGACCAGATCTATTCTAAGCATGTTTTTCTTAAAGCCATTAAAAAAAATATTCAAATTAATTTAGTAGTTTTTACGTGATGTGTCCACAAACAAACAGACAAACAAACAGACAGACAGAGAGACAAACAGACAGAGAGACAGACAGACAGAAAGACAGACAAACAAACAAACAGATATACAGACATACAGAAAGACAGACAGACAAACAGGCAGAGAGACAAAGAGACAAACTAACAAACAGACAGACAGACAAACAGACAGAGAGACAGACAGACAGACAGACAAACAGGCAGAGAGACAAACAGACAGACAGACAAACAGGCAGAGAGAGAGACAAACAGACAGACAAACAGACAGACAGACAGACAGACAGACAGACAGACAGACAGAAACAAACAGACAGACAGACAAACAGGCAGAGAGACAGACAGACAGAAACAAACAGACAGAGATACAAACAGACAAATTAACAGACAGACAGAGAGACAAACTAACAAATAAACAGACAGAGAGACAGGCAGACAGACAGAGAGACAGACAGATGAAACATTCCACAAACCGTCTTGATGTGTCCTATTACTCATCTTGCGTCCCTCTGAATATTTTTTTTCACAATTATCCTCACTATACAGACACGCCCCCTTTACAGTTTTATTATACAGTATGAATCGATTATTTTTTAATCACCCCCGAGTGACTGATTTGAGGTGCAGACATTTTTGTACTGTCTGAATTCTCATGATGATGTTATTATCCACAGGTCACTCCAGTGCATCAGCACTTTCTTTAGGTTGAAATTCACTTGTCAGGACGAACAGAGTGTAAATAAATGACATTTTTTGAATATGCTTTGACGCAGAAAATTATTCATCGCTTGTTAATTTAATGCGGCTTTACATCCAGTGACTGTTTTATTTTCCCGGAGACCTTAAACAGCAGCTCAGGCCTGACGGGTGGCACCCGGAGCACCCGCGTGTCCTCCCCGCTCCAGAGCCTGTCAGGAAGACGGAGTCTTTAGGGTTCCGGGGGCGAGCCGATCGATCATTGAATACCAAAAAAAGCCTCTTCCGGACTCACGGGGCTAACAAGCCTCGACCCGTCCACTCCCTCGGGATGAGTATTAATGATGTGCAGGTCGATGAGGCTGTTTTGAGAAAGCGCTCCGGTGTTGCCGCGCTGTGGCGCGCTGTCACGGCTAAAGGAGATTAAAGGCGCTGCAGAAAGCAGCACGGGGGATTCATTGGCTCGCTGTCGGGGTCTGTTGGAGGAGAACAGAGCGGGGGGGGGGGGGGGGGGGCATCGGAGCAGGAGGAGTATTAATGTGGAAGAGAAATGGGAAAGACAGGAGGACACAGATTGCGTTTCCAGCACAGTTCAATCACACACACACACACAGGTCAGCGTGTGTGTGTGTGTGTGTGTGCGTGTGTGTGTGCGTGCGTGTGCGTGTGTGTGT
>CM059228.1:20895424-20902924 GCA_030347435.1 Clarias fuscus
TGTGAGTATAGACACAGCATGTATATTAGTATGTTTCTACATAATGAATGAGGGAAACAGGACGTGTAAGAGGAGCGAGGCGTCTCACACACTCTCCGCTGACAAACTCATCTTCCTCCTGATGAAATATTAAAGCATGAAGCAGAATGATTAATGACACTGCTGAGGTTTCTGGAATAGACATTTAAAGCACATTCAAATCGCCGCCTCTGGGGTGTCAGCGGTCGGGCGGTTTGGTCTGTTTCGGTGTTTTTTACACGATCGAGTCGAGCTCTCGACCGTTCCGGTGTACAGCACACACTGGACACACTGGACACACTGCACACACTGTACTGCACACACTGGACACACTGCACACACTGTACTGCACACACTGGACACGTTTGGTGTTCACCTGGGCTTCTTGTAATCTCTCGGCTGTTGTGTTTCACGCTGCCTGTTTATCCACACGCTTCAGATCGATGCCTGATTTTCTATTGTGCTTAAGTGTTCTTGTGATTTGTTAAAGAGCACTGCAATTCCCTCTGATTAAACACACTTAGAGAAACGCTCAGGCGGAATTTGTGTTCCAGAGTAGTGGACTGTTTATGCTGATTTAAAATCCACAATTAAATACTATTTGTTAACTAAAGACTGTTTCTACTTCGGCACTCCTAAATTCTGGATTCTGATTGGTCAGAAGGTCTTGCTTGATCAGCTGTAATACAAATGATTTGAAGTGTTTCTATAGCGACAGCTCATATCACAGGGTATGATATAAATGTAAAAAAAAAAAAAACCATGTAATTGCTGATTTTTTTTTAAATGTATAGATGATGCTTATTTAACATTTGTGGAAGGAGTCTCCAGTGTTAGCACTCTGTGACAGCCAGAGCCGAAGCAGTCACGTCTCCCCTCACTTTGGAAACTATTACATCATCATCATCATCATCATCATCATCATCACAGAGGAGTTTTACACTTTACAGTTTTTCAGTAACATGATAAGCTTTTTTATTATTAACTTTGATAGACGTTGGTGAGGGAATCTCAAAAATACTCTTACTATATTCTCAATATAGTTTTTGAATGTTGTCAGTATAATCTCAGTATAGTCTCAGTGTAGTCTCAATATATTCTCAATATAGTCTCAGTATAGTCTAAGTGTAGTCTCAGTATATTCTCAATATTGACTCAATATAGTCTCAGTGTAGACTCAGTATATTCTCAGTGCAGTCTCAGTATAGTCTCAGTATATTCTCAATATAGTCTCAGTATAATCTCAGTATAGTCTCAGTGTAGTCTCAATATATTCTCAATATAGTCTAAGTGTAGTCTCAGTATATTCTCAATATTGACTCAATATAGTCTCAGTGTAGACTCAGTATATTCTCAGTGCAGTCTCAGTATAGTCTCAGTATATTCTCAATATAGTCTCAGTGTAGTCTCAATATATTCTCAGTGTAGTCTCAGTGTAGTCTCCGTATAGTCTCAGTGTAGTCTCCGTATAGTCTCAGTGTAGTCTCAGGATGGTCCCAGTATAATGTTAGGTTTTTTTTTTTGTCAATATACTGTATTTTTAATGCTGTCTCAGAATAGTCAGATGAATAATAATCTGATAAATACAGTACATTCTAAGAAAATGATCAACGTTTAAGTGGTAGCAGTCACTCTGCTTCATTATACCACTCCGTTGTATTACATAATGATTTGAGCTTAACCTTTTAATACAGGCCAATAATTTACGTAAAATTTGAAATGTAACATAAGATCATGTGCTTTTTTTATTTTCAAATTTTATGTAAATTATATATATCTAGACTTTTTTGTAAGCCGCTCTGGTTAAGATCGTCTGCCAAACGCCTAAATGTAAATATGTATAGCAATTGCAATATCTGTGCAAGTGCAACAGTGCAATATCTGATTACACGTGCCCGTGGACCGGCGACAGACTCGTGGCGACCAAGACTCACTGATGCACATGGGGAGTGAAGGCTGGCGCGTGTAGTCTGATACAATAGAAGTGCTACTGTAGATGAGATTGAGGAAAAGGTTAATGCTGGTTATGATAGAACACACAGTGCGTCAGTGTTTTGGTGGCAAAAAGGTGTGACCCGGTCAATATCAGTGGGTGGTCATAATGTTTTGGCTAATCGGTGTACTGTACTGTACTTTATATGCAGATTATTTAAACGTAACAGCAGCTGTGTGTATGTTTATGTGAGTGTTTTTAAAATCCTGAGAAAGACCAAGCCCTCGAAGCTACAGGCATTTTCAGTAAATTGCAAACACCTCACTGTTATCAAGTCCAGTTTTATTCCGGCAGGTTCTACAATTTGAGTGATTTATAGCAATGCGTGAGCTGCACCATCTGCTTCCTTTTCTTTTTTTCCTTTTTCCCAGAGCAAATTACTTTCAATATTTTCCTGCATCTCTTAGGTACAGTAGTTTGCTAAAGTTCTTCAGTAAAAGCTTCTCAAAGTGTATCTCCAGCAATAACCAGCAACACATTTTTTTAGCTGCCGGTGCAGCGTGACTTGGCAGAGATTGGATTTCGTTCTGCCAATCTACTTAGGCCTACCGCCAGCTACGCCACTTTAGATTGGAGAGGACGTAAAATAAAGTAGCTCTAAAGTGCCTCTTGAACAGCAGTCGCATGTCGGTCTGGTTGAGCCTCAGAGCTGTCATGCTTCCCAATATCGTGTCCATTTTACTGAAATAATGACGTCGCGGCGGGAGTTTTCTCTCAAACGTTTGTATTCATTTTCCACATTAAAAAGATAAATGCACACTTTCTTTTGAATCTCAGTCCGTCCGGCTCGGTTGTGCATCATGCGCGCGTCCTGATTTACTAGCGATTTAAAAAAAAAAAAGTTTAAGAACATGTGCAAACTTTATAACGTCCGAAAAAACAATGCGTTACTGGAGTTTTATGAGCATCATTTTCATCGGTTAAAGTGAAAATTGTACTCCTGTTAGTGAATGTGATTTCTTTTCCACCCTATGGATTTACTGATATTACTAGAAAACATAAAAATAAATAAATCAATAACAAGCTACAAATAATATGTAAGATTTCCTTATGGAACAGGAACAATGAGGCCAAATAGAGAACATAAATCTAGAGAGATGTCAGGAGTATATAGGGTATGGTGGCCTTTTCACTGCTTCTCTCATCGCTCAGTTTTATGCTGTTGCATTGATTAACCTTTTCTGCTGACACACTAACGGTTTTTGTTTGGCTGCGAGTGAGTGAATGTGTGTGTGTGTGTGTGTGTGTGTGTGTGTGTGAGAGTGTGTGTGAGAGAGAGAGAGAGTTTTATTTGTGCTGTGTGTTTTAGAAGTATCCCTATAATCTCATTATATTTCCTGTATAGTCTCAGTATATTCTCATTATACACTTTCTATGGTTTTTGTAATATACTCATAGTATACATTTTGTACAACCTCTGGATAATATATTATATGTATAATCTCCTTACAGTCTCAGAATAGTCTCAGGATAGTCTCAAAGTACAGTAGTCTAGGAAGAGTCTCAAAATAGTCTTCCTATTTTCTCAGTCTATTTCCAGTGAAGTCTCAGCCAGCCTCATTATAGTCTCAGTGTAATCTTGGTATGGTCCCAGTATAGTCTTAGCAGTTTCTCAGCATAGTCTTAATATAGTCTCAGTGCAGTCAGAACACAGTCTTAATGTCTGATTGCAGTCTCAACATAGTCCTAATGTAGTCTCAGTGCAGTCTCAGCAGAGTCCTAATATAGTCTCAGTGCGGTCTCAAAAGAGTCTTAATGTCTGAGTGCAGTCTCAGCATAGTCTTAATGTAGTCTTAGAATAGTCTTTATGTAGTCTCAGTGCAGTCTCAGCATAGTCTTAATGTAGTCTCAGTCCAGTCTCAACAGAGTCTTAATGTCTGGGTGCAGTCGCAGCATAGTCGTAATGTAGTTTTAGAATAGTCTTAATGTAGTCTCAGCGCAGTCTCAGCAGAGTCAATATAGTCTCAGTGCAGTCTCAACACAGTCTTAATGTCTGAGTGCAGTCTCAATATATTCTTAATGTAGTCTCAGTGCAGTCTCAGCATAGTCTTAATGTAGTCTTAGTACAGTCTTAAAGTAGTCTCAGTGCAGTCTCAGAATAGTCTTAAAGTAGTCTCAGTGCAGTCTCAGAATAGTCTTAATGTAGTCTCAACATAGTCTTAATACAGTCTCTGTGTAATCTCAGCACAGTCTTAATATAGTCTGTGACTTACTGTATAACATAGTCTCAGTACAGTATTAGTGTAGTCTCAGTAGCATCTCAGTACAGTCACAAAGTAGAATCAGTCTAAAAGTAACATCAAATCCCCTGTCGCTTTTTTTTTTTTGTCCTACTGCTACAGTATGACACATGCTGTGTATTTTCCCTTTTAATATCGCTCTCAAATCATGTGAGATATCTCTGAGTGCCCAAGTGAACATTGCTTCCCGGTCTCCACGGCATCCACCCTGCAGCCTTCAGCACACACAGAGACGATCACCTGAAGGTGAAGCATGCTGGCAGCGTTTTTGTAATCTCACTTAGACGTTACTTTCCTCAGCAGGAAACACTGCAGGAAGTAAAGAAGAAGTGTACACTTAAAAGTTCCCCAGACACCCAATCATTATCTGTTAGATCTCGGAGGCTCTCTTCATGTCCAGCTCGCTTCACTGAGCGTGAATGAGACTGAACTATATAAACCAGAACGATGCCGTCATCTGTACTTTGTGCTCCATTTTACAGTAGTGAAGACGGACTGGTCAGGATCTGATTGGTCAGAAAGTGTTGATTGATTTTCCAGTTGTTACAGCAGCCATAGGATGTGGAGAAACATTTCTATAGTAACGATTAATCCAGAGATGTCCCTCATTATTAAATGTATATATAAATATTTTTACTGTATCATGTAAATATTTGATAATAAACACTTGATAAGAATTGGTAAATTTCTGCAGTTTAAGAGAAATAGTAAATGTTTGGGATGTGATGTCGTTAATAATAATAATAATAATAATTCCTGTCAGGGCGCCTGGGTCATATTTTCTTTCTTACTTTTTCTCTTTCAGAAGGACGTGTGTAACGATGCGGTCCACTGATTGACGTACCGGTCATTAATAATTATTGCACAAATATTATTATTATTCAAGTCGTAGATGTTTCATGCAAATGACGAGGCAGTAAATACAGCAGGTTCCAAATTATCTTTCTGGCTTTTTTCCTGATGGAAATCAAGGGTGAGCTGTATGAATGATCAAGATTTATTATTCATCTTTTGACAAATACATATCTGGAACTAAGCAGAAATGACACAGAGGCACGGGCACTACAATAACACTCTATAATAGAGCATCGGGCTGTGCTGGTATGAATTTATGATGCAATTTTTACAGTAATAGGAAAGAAGTATCATCATTATTATTGAGCGAGACAGCTGAATATCTTTCATTTCATTATTATATGGACATCCACTTTCTCCATCGTGTTATTACTCAAGCTTTCCTTCACGATTTTTTGCTTTCAGTAACCGGAATAATAACCTGCATCGGTGAGCGTTCAGCACTTTATCATTTTAAATGAAAAACATCATAGGGTGGACATTACAGATCATAATGAGGTTGTAATATAATATGCACATTAGCTTGCAAAATCTGCACACAGGCAGCTAGTTAAATATGATTATTAAAACACTTTTCTTACTTGATTCATATAAACTGTAATGAAATGCAAATGGAATCACCATGTTTTTTTTTTTTACATTCATAGAAATTTCTTATGACATTGGAGCCCAGTTCTTAAAGATCATCATTAAATGGTAGAGTGAGCATCTTATTAAACCCTCTTTCTGTCCTCTGAACGGAATCTTACAATGCTTTTAAGAAAAACTGGGCCAAGGTTGTTGTGTTTTTTTTTTCTTCTCTTTTTTAATTTTCCCTCTCTGGAATTGCAGCACTTTGATGAATTTATTTCTGCTTTATTGGACACCTTGTAGGCATAACTGGAGCTCGGAATGATGGGGACACTAGGGACGCCAGGGAGGCTGGGAATACTGGGAACATCAGAGAGGCTGGTGACACTCGGAATACTGGGAAGGCTGACAACTCTGGGGAGGTGGCAGACACTATGGTTACCAAGGACACAGGGGTGCCTGGGAACACTAGGGATGCCAGGGGGGCTGGAGACATGTCTAAGATGCCTAAGATGCTGGGAATACTGGGAACTTGGGACAATTGGAATGTGGTCAAATTAAGTCAATTTGAAGCTGGAGACAATAGAGATGCTGGGGAAGCTGGGAACACTTAGGTTATTGGGGATGTGGGGGACAGTGAGGATGCCGGGGAGGATGGGGACGATTTGGATTCCAGGTACATTGGGGATGCCGGGAATGCTGTGGACAATGGAGATGCCTGGGATGCTAGGAACAGTTGGATGGTTTGGAACATTGAGGTTGCTGGGGACAGGAGAGACAGGAGAGGCTAAGGATTCTTGGGATGCCAGGGATGCTGGAGATATTGATGCCTCTGAGGATGGTGGGGACTCTGGGGATGCCTGGGAGGCTTGGGGACTCTTTGGGTTCCAGGGTCACTGAGGATCCTGGGAATGCAATGGACACTAGAGATGCTTGTGAGGCTGTGGACAATGGGAAGCCTCTGGCCTCTGTGAAAGCCTGGAATCACTGAGGTGCCTGGGGACACTAGGGATGCAGTGAGGCTGGAGCCACTCGAGATGACTGGGAACCTGGGAAGACTGAGGACAGTGGGGATGCCTAGACACACTGAGGTGCCTAGGAATGCAGGAAGGCTGGGGTCACTGGAGATACCTGGGACGTCTGGGGACAATTCAGTTCAATTAAATTTTATTTGTATAGCGCGACTTACAATTGTCATTGTCGCAAAGCAGCTTTGCATAAACAAAAGAAATTATGGAAGTTTGTATAAAATGTGAATGTGTATGAATCAAAATGATCAGATTGTCCCTGATGAGCAAGCCGAGGGCGACGGTGGCAAGGAAAAACTCCCTGAGATGGCAATAGGAAGAAACCTTGAAAGGAACCAGACTCAACAGGGAACCCGTCCTCACAATGGGGATGCCTACGGACACTGAGGTGCAGAGGGATGCAGGGTGGCAGGGATCACCGGAGATGCCTGGGGACAATCGGGATCCTGAGATAACTAGGGATGCTGGGAGGACTGGGGTTGCCAAGGACACTGAGGATCCTTACTGTTTGTCTGTGGAGGTGGGAGGAAACCAGGAAACCCAGCGTGAACCCACATCCTGTATCCTGACATGAGGAGAACAAGACATAAAAAAATAAGAATTACAAATCACACCCGTTCCCAGACCTCAGAAATCCCACACCTCCATGAGAAGTGGTCTCCATCACTTGCTGGATAGTTCATAGAAATACACAGTGAAGTGTTTCTGTAGTGGTGTACCAGACGTGCTGTGACCGCTGCGTGTGTGTGTTACACATCACAGAGCCGCTGCATTATTTATCGAGTAACCAGCAGAG